>JAHWFP010176985.1:447-11140 GCA_023313725.1 Lithobius niger
CATGTAGATTTAGGATTATCATCGGTTTCTACATCTGTAGCTACGTTGAGTGATGCTACGTAAATGTGTTTGGGTTTATAAAATTCCCTGTTTATTATTTCCTTATTTTGATTATAGGCTACATGAGCTAATGCTGGTGTAGACGACATTTGAAATTTTTTAAATCACCTATAGTTAAGACGTTATCTGGGCAATTTAATGCTAACGAATCTGATTTATTTGACATGAAATCGTATCCTAATAGTACTGAAATGTTACCAAATGATCCATCAGCAACGATAATAAACTCTTGATTTCTAGAAAATTCACACTTTTCTACAGTTGTTACTATTTTCCTATCAGTTTTAATCTGACGATTTCCGACCCCAACGAAATTGACTGGTGTGGTCATCGGAATTAAATGGCATTTAACTCTAAAACCATTAAGCATGCGTTGTGCTGCTGTGTTCGTAATTAACGAAAGTGAAGAACCTGTATCTAATAAACAGATTTCTGGCCTATTACCAACGTCAAATACTAAGTGTGGACGTGAATATTTAACCTTAGTTTTATTTAAAACTGTGTTCACTTGAACGTTATCAGCGTTAGGCGCTGTTTGCTCCGAGTCGAGCGATGCTTCTCCCTGCTGCTCCGACTCGTGGCTAGTATCAATCTCGGACGCTAGATGGGGCTGCTTGTACCACCTGTTGCCCGGTTGAGCGGAAATGCTTGTGAGCAAGTTTCCTCGCTCTCCCAACGATGAGTGTTTCGCTGGTGATGCATTTGGGTCGGCAACATTCTTGCTGTCCCAAAACGTTAAGCAGATTGTAGGCTCAAACGTTCCTACAACTGTTGGAATTCTAATTTTCCAATCTTTCTGCGTTGTTGGTGAAATACCAATAGATGTGCCCGAAGGCATGTTAACTCCGTCTTTATAAAATGAATCATCCGTATGTTTAAACTGAACTGTGCATTCGTGACCTAATAAAGCAATAACTATCGCCTTTTTAGTATCGACTGGGTTTAATTCAGAATGAAAATTTGTAGAATCTAAACCGTCTTCGAACAGAGTTACTACTACAGAATCACAAGTTAAACCATATTTATCGTTAACTGTGTTTAAAGCATTAGGAAATTCATTTACGAGATTTTTGTTACTCTCTATAGCCCTTGCTACATATTTTGATGGAATTTTGCCAAAATATGATGCTAAACGTGGTAGTGCTAGCGTGCGATCTGGCAAAGCAAGTTTTTGCTGGTGCCATTCGACGTTTGAATACAAATCTAGCATTAGTTTATTTGCAACTTCTTCTGAAAATAATGAAACGCATTTTACGTTTAAAGGAAAGAGTATTATTTACCTCATTAGTTTGATTTAACAGGAGTTTGAGCTTGAACTGAGCTGACGTGTGGATTTTGGTCATCATTATTGCTCTGTTCTGACTGATTTAAGTTTAGTTCTGAATCCCTGTTCACATTCAGACTACTAACTCGTTTTTTGAATTGCAACCATTTTGACATGAGTCATTACTCTCATTTACGTCTGTAGCGTGTTGTGGAACACGGTTTTGGCCGTTGTGATTTTGCCGTTGCTGATTTTGGTTTTGATTTTGATTTCTATTTTAACTTTGGTTCTTACCGTAATTAGTATTAGTGGAATTTTGATTTTGTTGTCCGTTATTGTAACCATTGTTACCGTTATTGCCAGTGTTAGTTTGGAATGAGTAAGGGTTATTTTTCTTATTGAACTGAATAAAATCCCTATTGTCAAAACCAGAAAAATAATTTCAGCCGTTTCCAGGATTATTTCCCCTGTATTGACTATTTCTATGGCCGTCCCCGCCGTAGTTATTATTGGAAGAACCATTTTCCGAATTATGCTTCTTATTACGTTGTCTGCAACGTTGTAACTTATCATCCTTAGTGCGACAATGTTTTTTGAAATGTCCACGGCCTAAGCAATGGTGACAGACCTTGATTTGCGGGTTTTTCGCATTTATGGTGCTGATTTTAGCCTCATTAAGTGTGGGTTTAACACTTCTTAATTTATTTAAGCCTTTTTCTAATGAATTCATTTTGTCTAATACTGAACCAAGAGCCAAATTATTGACTTCGCTATTCGAAGTTTGTTTATTTGCTGCAGCTTCTGCTGACTGAGCTGAGCTACTCTTACTCCTTTTACCTGCGTAGCCTGCTAAAACGGCACGCTTGTAAATTGCTGCGTTATACATATTTCTAAATGAAGTATGCATTTGAGAAGTAATATGTACTTCGATTTCGGGTGGCATAGCATGAAGAAAAACTGAACGCATTCCTTCATCTTTTGCTATTTGTTTATATTGGCGTTCTGCCTCGGTATCCGTTGGCTTAACTCTCCAAAGTTGTGAAGCCATTTTCTCTAGCCTAGCAGAAAAATCTTCGATTGTTTCCCCTTCCTTTAATTCAGCTGTATGAAACAAATATGGGTTTATGGTTTCACCTCCGCAACCAAATCTATCGACTAAAATTTCCTTGAAATTTGCCCAACTTTGAGAGCTAGCAATATGCGGATTCATGGCTAAAAAAATTGCAACTGGACCTGTACATTTACTACATGCAACCGAAACTAATTCTGAATCTTGCAATGAAGGATCTAATGTACGCAAATTTTCGACCATTAGTGCGAAAGTGAAAATATCTAATGAGTCATCCCCTGCAAAAGATAATATAGCTTTCTTGGCTGAACGTAATTCTTGCCAAAGTCTAGAATTAGTTTGTGAATCTGTAGTTTGATTTGATTCGGTAATAGTTTTCAGCACTTCTAAATGATTATCATTTACTGCCTTAAGATTATCACTATTTGATTGCAAGCATACTGCTAAAGTATGATCTAAAATCTTTTGAAGGCGAGATTCATCCATCGAATCACCCTGTCGTCCGCTACTATGGTTAGGGGTTAAATTTAGCGGTGTTTGATTTCCATCTGAAATTTGGGAATTTATTACTACATTTGGAGTAATGGGAACATGGGAATGATTCGGCAATTGCGAATTTATTGGCACTTGAATATTAAGCGGTGTTTGAGCGCTTGTTTGCATTTGCAAAGTAGGCATAGTTGGTGTTAAGTTTGGCGTTACCCGATTGTGCTGTGGCGTTACTAAATTTAACGGCACTGTTTGGGTTAATGGCGTATTTAGATTTAACGGTACATTTTCATTTAGAGGTACATTTTGGCTAAATGACTCATTTTGGTTAGCGTGCACCTGATTATTGGGAGGCACTTGATTATGTACTGGTACTTGAGTATTAAGTGGTACTCGGGAATTTAAAGGTGTCCGAGTTGCACGTTTATTACGTGGAGACCTAGTTCTAATTCGATCTTTAGCGTTAGCCTTATTTTGAGCTGAGGAATTAGCAGAGCGAGATTGAACTCGTTTGGGAGGAGGCAAATTTACTGCATCATCGATCTTGTCGATGGAATCAGAATACTCTGATTCTGTATCCGATTCATTTTGAGTAGTATTAGTATTGTCTAAATTAGTAGTACTAACTGAAGTGTCTGTAAATTCCACAAAATCTTGGCGATGCAATGGCCTTCTAATTTGTGTGCCTCTCGAAGAGACTTGAACTGTGCCCCTAGCACGATTACTTCTAGTTCTAAGCATTATTTAACTAGATTTTACTAGATTTTACTAGATTTTAACTATATTTTAAGCAAATATTTAAGCTTAGGATGGATTTAAACTTAATTTGTAGCACAAGTCTTAAGTTTTAAGCACTTTGAAAATTTTTGTACAATTTTCAACAAATTCGCACCAAAATGATGAATTTTCCCTTTAAAATGGAAAATAAGGAAATTTTTTCCCAAATTTTAACACCTGAAGTCGGCAATAATTTGACGGTGGTTATTTTAAGACCAACCACGACCAGTTTCACACAAAATTAGCACTGTAGTGACGAATAAACCAAATGCATTGGACTAAATTTAGGCCTATAGGTTTAACCAAAATTTAACCAAAATTTCCTCTTATTGTGAAAATTCCAAGCAAATACACTTTAAATGCAGATAAGATAATACACTTGAACATATTTCATAGCATTGAACATGTCAATCGACCTTTTTCATAAACATTTGCAAGATACAAGCAAAATCAACAATGTTATTTTTCAACAAAGCTTAACCAGCACTATTTTCTTAAATAGGCTACTAAATGTTCCCGTACTTTTGATTGTTAAAATTCTGTTTACAAGCAAACCAACTATCGTTGTTGACTATTGGGGTAAAAAAAATCAGACCCGAATTTTAACGCTAAATTTCAGCTTTTTAAGGACTGTAAAGTGCGGAAAATGGCAATATTTTCTATAAAATACAACTGAATGCTCTTAAATTATTAGTATTATTTTTTCTTTTCGGGATAGTTGGGAGAATTGAATCACACTTATGACTCCATTGTAATGTTCTATTCCAGTGACCATTTGGCTAGAATAAACATTATCGTCTAGGATGGCATAAGGGCAAACAATTGTATATAACACTAATCAAGTATAAAATAGGTAGGCTAAATAATAAGCAAACATCCAATTATACTGGGCCTTTAATCAACACTCCGCCGTACACAATATTGACCCCACATATGGCCAATTAAATCAGTGACAGATTATTATGATTTGATTGTATGATTACAATTATCGGCAATGAGTTGAACGAATGGCATTACGGATTAAGTCGAGCGGTAAACCTAATCATTATGATATTCTCTATATTAACTAAAGGAATCTCGGGTTAATTTAGTAGCGTACGGCTTGGTACTAGTTAAGCATAACACAATTAGCTATCGCTAATCAATCGGAATACTTAGCTCATTTATCGAAGCTTGAGTGCGGCCATGGGCCCACGGGTCGGCTGGGCGGCGGAAGCCTCGTTGCTAACCCGGCACGGAAATCTGCCTTGCGTACTCCTGGATTGCGGCCTTCGGATTTGACTGGCGTGAACTTGTTAACGACTGTTAAGCTGCTGGTGATCGGATGATCTCACGCATTCCGAGGTTCGGTTTAAATACTGTGGCGTTATCGGCCATGATCAATCCATTGTAGTATTGATTTATTATTGAAATGCTAAATATAGTAACAGTCCTGGTATATGGTTTCAGTCCTGTACAGGACCTATATTAGGTCTCGTGCTGACTTCCACTTACCGTTTCTGGCGGGTTCAAGGAATCTGACACAGAAAATTCATACGTCACTGAATGAGTGTCTAAGAGTTGTTACCGGCTGTTTGCCCTCAACCCCCATTTTGGCATTGTTGGTGGAAGCAGGCGAACAGCCGGTTCACGTTAGGGCTCGTGAGTTGGTTAGTTCTGTTTGTTTAAGGGCAGTTGCTAGGGGTAGTAAGGACCCCCTGAACCGTATTCTGTTGGATTACTGCTTGTTGGGCCCAGGGGCCCGGAAGTGTCTTGGTACTCCGGGTCTGGGTGCGACTTTGCTGGTGAGTCTCTGCCCGGTCCGGTTCGCGACTCCTGCCTTTGTTTTCCCTCCTTGTCCTTGGACGTGGTGCTATGCTGTTCTACCTGCATTAGAGGCTACATCTGGGCAAGAAGTTGGTATCTATTGTGATGCCTCCTTCCTAAGTGATAACGTGGGAGGGGGGAGCAGGGATAAGCATTCCAGACTTAAGTTGGAGTACTTTTACCATCTCCCTGGTCTGCCGTCAGCGTTTATTGGAGAGCTTGTTGCTCTTTCTATTGCCCTGGACATTGGACTTGATCTCCAAGTGTGCGGTTTCACGGTCTTTACTGACTCTGAGGCGGGTATGGGTTTTCTTAAACGTGCCCTGCTCTCTCTAGAGGTTTGTCACCCATTGGTTTTGGAGATTGGGTGGAAGCTTTTCAAGGCCAGGGAAGGTGGTATTGACGTATCGATTCAGTGGGTGCCGGGTCATGCTGGCATCTACGGCAATGAGGCTGCCGATGGTCTTGCCCGTCAAGGCACGGCATCCAGGGTTAGTGCGGTTAGCTTCTTGGTGGGCCCTCAGGACCTGCGTCCTGTGCTGTCAGCCAAGGCTGGAAGACTGGCAGGCTGAATGGCGGGATGGTGCTGTGGGCAGGACACTGTTTGGTATCCATCCGGAGGTAGTGTCAGATAGCGCACTTGCAGGGCTTCCTCGTCGAGATGCTGGACTGCTGTCCCGTCTGCAAACAGGTCATGTGTTGTTGGGTGCCCACATGTATAGGCTCGGTTGGAAGCCCACCCCGTTCTGTATGTGTGGGAAGGAGGAGACAGTGAGCCATTATCTGTTTGAATGTACTCTATGGGATGGGCTTAGGCGGCCACCACTTTTAGGGGGGAACAGCGCTGCTCTTGTGGTCCATCCAGACAATGTCAGCACTCGTCGCACTTTACGTGCTGTTATCAGGTTTTGTAGGGCGACGGGTCGTTTTGAGTGTTGACAGTTTTCTTACCAGCCCGGAGGCTGGTCTCTGGGGTTTGCTAGTGGGTGGAGTTGAGTTGAGTTGAGTCATGGCATATGTGTGTAGTAGTGTAGTTTGTAGTAGTGTTTAGCTATGTTTGTCGTGAGCGCATGGTGCGAGACCAATAGGCTCAAATAAAAAATAAAACAAATAGTAACATTTGGACAGCTTGGGTCCTTATCATCAATTGGGACCTCTCCTCCTGTCAATCATTCTATTGTTGCGTTCGGGTTCATTAATTATTCCCCGTACGCGGCACTTTGAAGGTAAATGCCGCCATCCCGTGTGGGAGGGACTTATTGTTATTCCACGAAGTGATCGATCATGAGCGACGATCTTATCGTAATTAAATCTACTTCTAGAAAGTCATTTAGCTTCTACGAAACTGTCGTAAATAATGTCAGCTGGTAATGCCATCCTTTAAACTCTAACAATAGATATAATTACACTTGTTCAGTCTCAAATGATCTTGCCGCCTCTCGGTCGTCTTTGAAGAAGGACTCCCAATTATAATTGCTATCTGGAGTCGTTTTGATCTATCCGAATAAATACTCGGCTCATGCATTTAATAAATGTATGATATTATGCAATTATGCATTCAATTAATTAATTGTATTGTTTCTGTTATGAATATTAATTAAGCCATTAATTATTTCCCTACAGTAGTAGGAGAGTTGCCAGTCTTGGAAAAACAACACGTAGGCCACGGTCGATACTAAATAAGATATATCTCTTCCTTTTCATTATACCAAAACGTCTTTTTTGTTGTTGAAGGGGGGTGGGGGTGGTGGAGGGCGAAATATTTTTTTTAGAATAGCAAACAAAAATAACACGAAAAAAATCACAAGACAATTCGGCTTTTATGCTTTCGTCAACTTTTTTCCACAGCCTTTTTTCCACGTAGCTTTTTTTTCTTCTTCAGCTGTTTTTTTTTTTTTATCCACAACTCGTTTCCGCGAACTATTGGAAAAGTTTACTATTGCGTGAAAATGTTAAAAAACAAGAAGCACGACAAAAATAAATTTTTTTCTTCTTTTAGTTAATTAGCCTACATGTTGCAAACGTTCTAATAAAACGGGAAAAAATAAGCTTTGTCACACTTTCACGACTGTAATAGTTTGTTATTGCTTAGCTTTTGGTACGATTGCACTAGAGGGAAAATTTTGCACTATTCGAAAATTGTACCAAGATTGCCCATGGGAAATTCCTGTCGCGAATTTTAGGTATGTCGCGAAGTTTAGGTTAGAAGCCTACAAAATACGTAGGATAAAACTTGTTTAATTATAGTTTGTTACGCAACATGTTTAATGGTGAATTAGCGAAATATTAAATGCGTATTTTTGTTGATGCTTGTGACGAGTTACAGAGTAAAATCCGTAATTTGGGGAAAAAGTGCTATGTAGTTAGCAATTCAGTTAGTTAACAACAAGGAAGGTTTGAATAAATACACAATAAGCAAAAAATGGGTCTTACCTAGAATTGTAAGAAAGGCATCGTCTTGAGTATTCTAAAGATTCGAAAGACTGTTGCTAAGGCAACTTAAGGATCGATCTGTATAAATAAGCTACGTGATATCTCGGACGGCCTTGTTAAAGGGTTTTGATATCTCAGGTGGACTTAACTGATGTGTTAGTGATGTATCAGTAGGCCTTAAGTATGTAAATAGATTAGTAAATTCAGTCCTTTTAGAGGGCATCATTGATGTTTTTCTGCATGCGCACGTGAGTGCAAACCTGTTATATTGTTGAACCTGAGGTGGTAAATTTATGAAGAAATAAACTTCACTTCGCCGACTGGGATTGACCCAGCAACAACTTCTCGCCTCCTTCCTTCTTTCCGTCATGGGGTTCTATGGGAACTTAGGACTACTTGAGGACTAATTTCTTTGCCTTCTAGGTTTTCTGGGGAATTTGGACTTAGTCCAAGTTGTAAGTTGCAGGATGCTCCTTTAACTATTAAGTGTGTCATGTAAAGTCTAATCTGTTGAGTTGCCTTGTTCCTTTACAGCACTCATTTATTTCATGATTCTTCAAACATGGTAAAGTATGGTTAGGTTCCCAGCAAACCTAATTCCGCCCTACTTTTAAGTAGATTTAAGGACCGAGGATAACGTAGCCTTGCCGTATTAGTTAGCAAGTTAACCGCTACACCTCGTAGGGCAACCTATGTAGAAGGCTGCCTAGTTTGTAAGCTCAACCCAAACCCCAACCTAACTCACTCTTGGTCAGTCTAACTTCTCTCCCCGGCTAGCTGTTTCCGGTCAATTCCTGAAAAAGTTGATGGAAAGAAAAGCCTAAAATATGCTGAACAGTCATGGCACAAGTCAAAACCGGATTTGGAATTATTTGGCTCAATTCCACTTATGTGGGTATGGTACAGGCATGAATTGAAGGAATTGATTTTATTATATTTCCACTTCCGCCTGACTTGATTTGGAGTTGACTTCAGTAGCTGCTGTAATTATAAAATTACTAGGTAGGAATTGACTTGATCAATTCTTTTGAACGGCATTGCCTAGATTTGATCTGAATTTGATTTGTCTTCAACTGCCTTGTTTTGACCTGACTTGATTCAGCCGGAATCGTAGGTGTATTACACCGGATTCGGTCTACTTCCGCAAATTTCAAACCGGTTAACACCCAATTCACCCCACAAGTCACAAAATTCATCAAAATCGTGTACATTTTCGGCAATGTCCTAAATTTTACTTTTTAGTTGAATTGGGTGGAATTGAATGAACTTGGTCAAACTATTTCCAGAAAGAGCTTGGAATTGACTGGAACTGATATTAGATCAATTATAAGATATCAATGAATTTGAATTGATTTCTCACCGTGAGAAACGAAAAGTTATTGATTGAAACTGATTTGAAATAGCAAATAAAGAAAATGGCAATGAATGAACGGAATTGAAAAATGATAATTCAATGACAAAAACGTGACAGTTGAATTTGGCTTATGAATTAGAATTAAATCGGAATTGATTTGGAATGGAATTTTACCTCGGTGGCATTTAGGTAGAAATATGTTTGACTTGTATGGAAAGCAGTTACTGCTTTTATTCACTTGCGCTACTTGCGTAACTTGCGTTACTTGCTCTTCACCTGATGTGTGGTGTTAAGTAATTGACAAAAATCCGTTGAAATGGAGTTATGCCCATCCGCAATATTAAAAGAAGAGCTAAAAAAACAACGCGTTTATTTGGATTTCAAATTTGGATGTCAAATTTGCTGACTTGCTGACATCAGCTAGGGATCTGGGGAGTGCTGTGAGCTCCACAAGTGGGGTCCGTTTAGTATTCGAATGCCTTCCTCACTTCTAAGTAGCACGTTATAGACGTTTCGCAGAATTCTGCAAAAAAAAATACACTTTTTATTCATTTGAAATGTTTTAAGTTAAAAAAAATCAGGGAGAATTAAGTGCATAAATGTCAACAATGATGAAAAAGCAAGTAGGAGAAAGAAAGTGACAAAAAAAAGTTGGCTAGCAGCGATTCTCATTTGCATGTTTGAGAAGATGAGATTTATTTTTTATATTACTACGCCTAATTTCAGAAATATTTTTATTGTTTTTATTTACTTTTAATAAACTATCTGCAAGCCCAAGCAAACACGTTCCTGCAGAAAGAAGTTTGGCGAGGGGATGGTAGGCTGAGCATGTCCCATAGATAATAAAGGTAGTCATTACTGACTCACTGATTAGGGAAGGACTTTCTTGGCCCCCTTTCCAGTTAACGATAAGTTCAGCTTCTTAGAAAGCTGGCTAATTCAGCCATTGCTTATGACCTCATCACTGTAAAACCTTTGTAGTCTGAGAAGCATAAAATAATTTTTGCGTCCTGCTGATTTGGTGGAACGGGCCACACTTGTTAAAGCCAAAAGAATAGTTTATTGTCATAGGTTCATACCCACTGTTGTAAAATATTGCTTCAGATCTATTGTCCCTCTCGTCAGGGCCGTAGCCAACCCATAGCGGCTGCTGAAGGGGTCAAAAGTTGAAAAAGCTTTGGTTAAGAAACTTGGTTAATATGCGGTGGTATGTTATATGCTGGTTTGGAGGGCTGTCGAGAGGTCTGCGGGCCAATGGCTCCAAATTTTCTGTGCGCCCCCTCACATCTTTAGCTCCAACCCCCTCCACACCCAGCAATAAAACAAACACTGCACAAAAAATGTATAGAAATTCTACACTACCGTTTAATTTGGTTTACAATATATCAGTTTAATTTTTTTGTACTGAGCTCGTTAGCTGGATAGCATGCCCACATGCCCC
>JAHWFP010176988.1:0-10943 GCA_023313725.1 Lithobius niger
TTAATTTTTTCGACATCAACATTGAATTGCTTCGTATTATTGCAAAATAACTTGTTTCCTTGTAATTTAAAGCATAAGAACACTGAAGTGACGACATAGGATGTACTTTGCAGTTCTTTTCGAGATTACGAATTTTTTGTCTTGCTGAGTTTATTTGGTTTCCAAGCAAAGAGAGACCTAGACAAGCTCACACTTGGAGAGCCTTGCAGATATCGACTGAATCTGCTTGGCGGGAAAAGCAGCACCACCATCGGTAGTTGTCAGAACTACAACCACTCAACTTCAAACTGATTCTTATCAGGCCATGACAGGCATTGTCGCACCATCCCGCAGAAATGGACCTTTTCCTGCAGAGCGGTTGGCCAAACTTTTAACTTAATTTTGCACTTCGGGTCAAGCATGCTCAAGCCACTGTCCGTGTGGTGCAGGCTTCAAAAGCTGTCATCCTGTGTGAAGTAGTCCATTGGCGGTCATTCGCCTCGCTCGAGGCATCGGCAGCACCATCATCACGCCGCACGTGCGACCGATTCATCGCCATATTTGTGCATGACTGGCATCGGTTTACGCTTCCCTAGTTTTTGACCAGATACAGGCTGCTACGATGGAATTTATGCCGTGCCACGCTGGTTGATAGCGGGACCTTACTGTTGCCTAAATAACGACGCCATAAAGATGTGCTGATGGCAGTTATCTGATGATGGGCCAAAGTCGATGCGTTAAACTGAGGCATCTCTACAGTATATATGTGCCTTCGAGTGCTTTAGGGTGCTGCCCTGGAAAAGCCTTAATTTGTAGAGCCTGTAAGTGAAGAGTGCTGCACAAGGGTTTTGTACAGGCATAACTATTTGTGATCAACAAAATGAGTGATGTAAAAACAAAAGGGAATACATCAAGAACTACAAACAGCAAAATGTGAACACACATTTTACATTTAAATAAAGGAAATCAACAAAAGCTATCGATTTTAAAATAAAATCGAAGAACAGAAGCCGTTAACTAAAGCAGCTCTACTATATGTGCCTTCGAATGCTTTAGGGTGCTGCCTACGCAAAAACTTAATTGTATAGCCTATAAGTGAAGAGTGCTGCAGAAAAGTGTTTGTTGTACAGGCATAGTACTTTGTGATCAACAAAAAGAATGGTGTAAAAAAAAAGGGATAAATCAATAACTGCAAACAGCAAAATGGGAAAACACATATCACATTTCAATAAAGCAAATCCATAAAAGCTGTCGATTTTAAAATAAAATCGAAGAACAGAAGCCGTTAACTAAAGCAGCTCTACTATATGTGCCTTCGAATGCTTTAGGGTGCTGCCTACGCAAAAAACTTAATTTGTATAGCCTATAAGTGAAGAGTGCTGCAGAAGGGTGTTGTACAAGCATAGTACTTTGTGATCAACAAAATGAGTGGTGTAAAAAAAAAAGGGATAAATCAATAACTGCAAACAGCAAAATGGGAAAACACATATCACATTTCAATAAAGCAAATCCATAAAAGCTATCTATTTTAAAATAAAATCAAAGGACGGAAGGACAATATTGTTTTAAAATTGTGATGTGGTTACAAATCTCACCTGCGACGTGTTTAAACATGATGATGCACTATTACTGAAATGTATTTACGTGTTTACATGAAAATGGAATAGATTTCTTTCAAAGCAGTACTTGGCTATAGATGTTTTTGGGTGTGTTCTTTGCATATTTTGTCTTTGTAAATATTTCAAGAAAGAACAACATAAAATATAATATCATTAGCTGCACCCTCGGCATAACATACGCCGGCTAGCTGGTTCCCGCATACCTGAGCGTAACACTTTAGTGGACCCCGGTTTCCCCTATTGTGTGGTCTGAATATCCCCATCTCTGCTTCCTCTTTGAACCCCTGCTGATTTGTGTTATGGAAGTAAATGTTTATTTTCCATGGAGGACGTTTCTCTGTTCTGATACCAAGGCCAACAAACCCAACAATGGTTGTGCATGCAGTGATTGTTACTCAACCAACTTTGAAACTTTGAAACTTTGAAACCAAGTCGGCTCTTAAGAACTAGCCTTAGTAATGCAATATGTCGATTGTTATACGCCACATCTGTTTGTTTGACATCGTAGGTCGCTCGCCCTCTTTCATTATACACTCTCTTTCATTGTAGTGCATAATAATGATGAATTTGCTTGCCCAACCTATGCGTATTATGTATATAGATGCCTTACCATGGAAAGAAAATCCTTCAGAATAAACGTCATTTTGTGGATCTCTCTGTGCCATAAACCAGATACGCAGAAAGTGTCAACAAATGGAAGGAGAACTTTAACAGTATCGCTGTCAGTTGACGTCTTCTAATCGACATTCGAAGCTGTGGCCAGGAAACTTCGGCTTTACTATGTCCACCTCGCCTTTACATTGCTGCCAGCAAAAGGAATTCAAAGTGGGGAGAGTGAGACAGCGAGATAGAAAGAGGGTAGGTTAAACCTCCTTTGGCTCGAAATGGCGAAAGACCAAGGAGACGGAAGCGACAGGCAAAACCAATCAATGTTTTCTTTAAAGATTAGGCTTCACTTGCACGACCACTGAAGATGACAATGGATAATGGGCGGGAATTCATTACACCGATATTCATTTCTACGTCAATTATGGACCTCTATTACAAATATTCTACAAAAAAAGAAAAGCCTCTTTTCTTAACACATGTAGTGGACATTTTTTCTCCGATGTGTTTCCAAGAAAGATTCAAATTGCTTTAATTAAAAATAGAAAAAAAAATCGATTCTATTCCTGTTTCCTTTTACTAGTTTATTACTTTCATTTCTCTGCGAAGATATCAGTTTCACTTACTGATTTTTTTTCAAATGTTAGCTTATTAACATTTTCTAATGCTGGTTAGTAGAAATAACATATCATTTTGTAAGTAGACCTATGCTTAAGCCTAGTATTACGTAAGCAATTCCACAATAAGAATTATAACATTACTAAATATAAAAAAAAGTATACTGAAGTGAAATAAAAAATAATATTTTTTTTAATAAAAATAATTACAGTATTTTATCATCATGCCTCATTTTCCAAAATAAACAATGCATATTTAGGGTCACGGAATATCTACTAAAGGTCACTGCATCGACTCAGTATCTCCAGTCAAATTCGGTATGTGGAAAGCTTGATCAAGCCATTTGTTACCACATGTGTGTCAGGTAACGTTTTCATAGAAAAACAGAAAAACATGGTAGCCTATTAAACTGTTGCTGTTTTCTTAGGCCAAAAACATTAAACGTAAGTATGTTTAATATAGAATAAGAATAAGAAAATTTTTCAGACATTCAATTCTTGTTGATTTGAAAGCATTTTGTGCTACGAGCTTTAAATTTAGCAAAATTGCATGGTCTTTAGTTTTTTTTTAAACCACAACTGTAAAAAAAATACTCTCAAAGGCTAAACTGAATAACTTAGTCGTGTACAGTCAATACCCACACAAAAACAAGGATTTTTACAGGATACTTGAAGAGGGAGTGTCTACCTCCATACTGTCTTACATTTATCACAAATAACGATGTCACCTCATCATACACAGTCGCTTTCTTTCAATCACTTATCACTGATCACTGATTCTTAGCCGAATGTAAAATGCAACATTTGAACTTAGCCTTATGTTATTTATACCAAAATCTGTCTAGCTGTACTAGTCAAATTCCTTCTAAGTACTTGAGATAGTTTCATCCTTGGTCATATATTCAGCTCAGAAGTTAACTAACTTTAAATACACAAGCATCATCAGAATGACAAAATAATATACCTCCAATCAACAAATAATAATAATAATAATATAAATCAATGTTTACCCAGCAACTAAGCTGGGAGGGCAACGAAAGGGGACTGGTCCACTGACACTGTTCCCAGGCTAAATGGGTCGTTTCAAGAAAATGTGGAGGGTCACCTGTGATAGTCTAAATTGAAAGGTGGACAAAGAGCTTGCATTTACAGTCTCAGAACCCTGGGCACTCCAAATGTGAACCACTCTCTCCGAGAAAAAGTTTCTTCGACATTCCAAGCGAGCAGAGGGAAGGGAAACTTTCTAATTATGGCCTCTAGTAAGTCCTATGGTCCTAGCCAAGTCAAAGAATGATAAGGGATCGTCCAGCTGATGGTTGAGAATCCGGTAAGCCAATATCAGATCAAATTTAATCCTGCGAAGCTCAAAAAGTTCAAGTCCACGCATGGTGAGGCAAACCTGGTAAGGGGTGTCATGAAGGCCCGGTAATCTCTTAGTGAAGTACCTCTGGACCGCTTCATCGGAATCAATATCACCCAGGAGAAAAGGTGACCAAAAAGGTGTTGCGTATTCCAGAAGTGGGCGGACAAACACCTTAAAAGCCCACACTCGTGTAACATCATTAGCTGACTTGAAACACCTTTCGACGGTAGCTAGACGTCTGTAGGCAGCCAAACAAACCTAGCGGACGTGGGAAGATGATTTAAAATCACCAGCAAACATGATTCTCAAATCTATCACAGAATCACGAGAAGGGAGTAATTTATTGTCAAGAAAATAAGAGTTTTTCTTGAAACTAGCGCCAACATGAAAAGAGTGGCATTTGTTAACAGGCAATGGGAGTTGCCAGCATTTAGACCAGCGGTTAACAGTATGGATCAGAGACTCAAGGTGATGGGAAAAAATCAGGAGAAGGGAGAGCAGCACCAACCTTTAAATAATCAGCAAATTTATACCCGTAGGCGTTGGGATTATCGACAATAAGATTATTAACGTAAATAACCAAGAAAAGTAGACCCAAAACAGATCCCTGGGAGACCCACAAGGAACAGTCCGCAGTGCAGACAAGGTGTTGTCAATTCTGACCCTCTGGATGCGGTTACGGAGAAAGGCAGCTAACCAAGTTTTAAGGCCACCTGAAATACCACATTTTTTAACCTTGAGAAGTAGCTTACTGTGTTCAACAGATTCGAAGGCCTTCATGAAATCAAAGTAAATACCATCTGTATGTATGCCCAGGTCGAGGGCACTCGATCAATGGTCAAGAACAAGTAAGAGCTGGTGAGCAGATGATCTATCCGGCAGAAAGCAAATACATCAATAAATTAGAATTGCAAATACACCAATAAATTGAACTGCTCTTATAATGCCCAGTTGTTGACAAACTTATCTACGGTAGCACCAAGACTTGATAGATTACCTAATTCAGTTATTCATACACACAGATCGGGGCCTGATCAAAATGCCGCCTCCCTATGGCTAAACAACATACGTGCCAGAAGGTCTACTGGTACAAAAAGGAGACATCCCAGAAGGCTGATGGTGTAAAAGGCCGACACATTTAAAGTGAAAAGTGTAAAAATTGAAATGTTTGCGAAGATCAAATTTTACCAAATGCAATAGTCAAATTATTGAAAGTACTTACCCTGTATGTTTAAACTCTAAATCAGGAAGATGACATTCTGGTGATTACGGATATTGCTATTTCATAAGATGTTATAATTCACGATGTCAAAATGAACTTTATGAAGAATTATGGTAGAACTCAGGAAAAACATTCCTGAGTGGTTGTGTTTGATTGGGAAAGCCCACGCTAAAATCAGTAGCTGGGATATTTCCTTTCAGGAGTCCGGGATTTTATTAGAATCACTAGAGTGTAGTTTCCAGCCTGTCAAACCAAGCCATGTAATCTCGTTTCATTAGATATCTAGTTTTATGTCTCCTATTTTTTCCGTTTTTTTTTTTGCGAACCTAAACGACGCACTTCAGCAAGAATACCATGCCAAAATTGCTAACAATAGGAGTAGCCACACAACAGACCAAGTAGACCGACAATTTATGACTCAATGTTGGAAGCCTCAAAAACCTCAGTTTAGGGAACTCCAAGTCCAAGCTCGATGATGCATGGTCATATTTACGTTCTTTCGGCCTTTCTTGCTCTCCTAATGGTCAGGAGGGAGACCAAACAAGGGTTAGTGACTTAGCAGGGGGAGGGTAGGAGGACACGGAATAGAGTGAGAAGGACGCAAGGGGTGTGGCTTCCATGGGTGCCATGATACCCTGTCAGGGTCAGCCCCCCCCTTTCTGTCTCTCAAACTATCTATCTATCTCCCGTTCCTTTTCTCTTTTGCTGGCACACTGGGCTTTGGCCCTGGATCGAACTCTTTCGGCTGCCCGCTCCAAATCCAACATCTCTAAAATGGCTTACGCTTTCATGCAGGATTTCAATAAATCTAAGAAATCACTTGTGAAGCTTACAGACCTGACATTCGAAGAAGCGTTTCTGCTTTTCTCCTCTCCCTTTGCCCAACCCTGGACAAAAGCTCTCGCTCTCTCTGCCTTTCCCCCACCCCTGAAAGTCTTCCATGCCACCACCACCCCCAACCCTTTCCTCTTCAACTAGTACCCTTTCTTCTTCTTTCCCATCCCCCTCCCCTCATCCGTGGCGAGCTGCCATATCGATCTGCTTGGGGATTGGGACGTCACGTGATCCACCAAGAATTCCGCGGTGCCACGCTGATGTCATGCGGAAAGGTGAAGCTACAGAAGCATCTACAGACTAAATTTTGGACATCACAAGGACCTACTGTGCATCCCAAATCTTTGAAACTGTGGACTTCCATGAAACACCTAGTGTGGCGGAGCTGATTGGTAGATGCTTTTTACCAGTGAGCTAGAGTAAGGTTTGAGATTTGACTAACGAACCACACAAAGAAAGGCTAAGTATCAATATTGGTACTGAAAAGTGAAGATTTATCCTTATATAAAACTGCTTACGGACATCAAACAAGCGGGAAGAAATTACTTTGTAATCAATATCCAACTTGTTATAACCAAGTTAACATTTTTGCGATATTCGTTGGAAGGGTAATCGCGAAACTACCCTAGTGTTTGCCAACTGGTTAGATGAAACCTACACTAGGTGAAACCTAGTAGATGGATTCCACTATAGGGAGCAACAGAAGGTAGTTGCCAATAAACTCAGCCTACTAGCAAACATTCATCTGCTAGCAGCAAAACTGAGATTTTAAAGCTATTGCCTGTAATAAGTATGGCCTACTTGTTCTTCTATCGTTTTGTGTTTTATAGTTTTAACTGGGTTCACACCAGAAGACCAAGATTAACTAGCAATAATGAGTACAATGATACTGTTCTACAACAGCTAGAGAATTATTAATGCAACAAGTCTACAATTAAACACGTTAAAATCCTTGAATATTCGGCACAAATTGCAAGTGAAAGATAGGTGAAAGTGAGCCGACACATCTTTTGGTGCAATTCACTAATGTAAAATTCACCAAATCCACAGTTCCTGTACGACAGTGGTGTCCCGAGCAGTTGTTGTTTAATTTCACTTGGAAAGATGTATTCTATATTTTCGAAGCATGTTTTCCCAACAGTTGAGCTAGAAAAAGCAATGGAATCAGATGCAGCTCTGGTATCACCATGTCTTACGTAACTGTTTCTCACCCTGTTTCGGTATGGTATCTTCTGTCTCTCCTCTTCAGAAATAAGTGGAGGTGACATTGGAATATTGGCATCAGAGTTCCAACACGAGGGATGTCGTGAAACACACTTTGGAAAACTACAAGTCCCCAGCGTGCTATACCTGACGTTTCCTTGACAGCTTCTGACGACACCAATGCCCCAAGAGCTCGACAAGTGCTCCATTTCTTGCAGAACACTTTAATAAAATTCCCAGAGGCAAATTTTCGGCCGGCCCACTAGGCCTGGGAGAGTGCTGAATTTTTAGGGAATCTTTCAATTGTGTTTATATTCAAAATATTTTTTAAATCAAAATGAATCTGTAAATTAATATTTTAAAAATTAAGAGACCATGGAATGTACGATCGGACACAAATTAATGATGGACCTAAGACTTTCTCCTGTCTTAATTTAATTTGATTTAATTTAATAACAACTGTTTGTTGCCAGTTTCCAAATAGAATGCGGCAAACATGTACATAGAAAGACCAGCCGGAGCAAGAGAAAAAGCAAAGAACACTAAAGATGGTTCAAAAACAACAAGAACAAAAACAGCAAAATTCAACAACAGCAAGATATAACAACAGCAAGATCCAACAACAGCAAGCTTCAAAAACAGCTTGGTCCAACAACGGCTTGATTCAAAAACAGATTGGTCCAACAACAGCTTGATTCAAAAACAGCTTGGTCCAACAACAGCTTGATTGAAAAACAGCTTGGTTCAACAACAGCTTGATTCAAAAACAGCGTGATGCAACAACAAGATACAATAACCGCAAGAATGATCTAAAGGCAACGTGCGCAAAATAACCAGTGACTGGGATTCTTACCACTTAATCATAATAGTACCTTACCACATCTGAAACATGACTATCCAACCGATTTTTAAAAGCATTAGCTGTAGGGGCTCAAGTTACAAAATCTGGTAGAGGTCTTAATCGACCTCTGAATATTATATCGATCCCGGTTACACATTAGCATAGTGACAATAGGGGGCTTATCCTCAGCACATACCCAAAAAAATATTCAACAGTTCGGCTGACTGATAATTCCAATCGCCATTTTAGTGATGTAAGCTACGTAAACACGACAAAATTGAGAAAAGAATACAGTAAATATTTACCGTATTACATTTATTTGAAACAAAGGAAGCACTGGTACGGAAATTTAACGCCAGTGGTTTTCTGGATTTCAAAGTTGCTTTTATTACTGGGAATTCTGAAGACCTTTTCAAACAATAACGTGTTAAAAACCCAGCAAGTGCAAATTTTTACAATAAAATGTGACGTTTCGGGATTGTTTATCCCATCGTCACGCAAAAAAAAAAAAAAATTTATAGCATAAGCTAAAAATCACAACAAGACACACTTAAATACTTTTCCATTATAAAGAAAAGAATGCCAGAGCAGTGAGAGTTAAAAAGTTAAAAAGTGAAGCCCAGTCAGAGCAAAAGCTGAGTCTGGGTCGCCCTCTCCCTAAAACGAAGCAGGGAAGACGTGATTCATTGAGTGGAGGGGTTGGCCGTTTACGTGCGATGGGCTTGGCAGGAAAAAATTTGCAATTCCAAATTTGTGAAGGATTGGTAGATATTCCGAAAACTGTTTATTATTAAGCATCAAATGATGGTGGACTGGGGGACTGGAATTTGTTTGCTTGACAACGGCATGAACAATCCCGAAACGTCGCATTTTAGTGGATAAATGTGCACTTGCCGGCTTCTTAACATGTTGACTACCGTTAGTGCTTTTATTCTCTCAAGACCGTTGAAAAGACGCAAGCCACGTTATAGTGTCGACGCCTTGTGATTGAATCAGTAACAAAAAGCAAAAAGTTAAAAAGCACTTTAGTTATTAAAAACACATATATAGCAGCCATCAAGTGATGGTGAAACAACGAAATCACGACGTTTCGGTTCAAAGGCGGAACAGTTTTCATGTGAAGGGTTGTTTGACATGTTTTAAACCCTTCACCTGAAAACGGTTCCGACCTTGGAACCGAAACGTCGTGATTTCGTTGTTTCACCACCACTTGATGGCTGCTTTATATGTGTTTTTATTGAATCAGTAACACGGGGTAGCATTTGTTATTGGAAACTAGGGCAGCCCCCGTATATGGTCGATTTTATAGAGCATTGTTGTGATTTCCCGTTTACATGCAAATACTGTCATTTTCCGTTAGCAGTCGTCCAAGCTTTCTTCCTATTTAGTTAGATCCAGGGTTAAAAGACGTGGAATTAAGCCAAGATCCCGTTTGCATGAAAAATTGTGACTGGAAAAAGCATGATGCCATCAGTAGAGTGCATCTTTGTTTTAAAAGACAGTTCGAATAATTACTTGTACAGACAGTTCAGTTTGAAAGATTCACAGGCAAACGAAAAATAATAAAGAATATCGAGATTCCCACTGCAGATATAATCGAGATTCCCAATGCGGACACACAATTGTGACTGGAAAAAGCATGATGCCACCAGTAGTGAGCATCTTTGTTTGAAAAGACAGTTCGAATAATTACTTGTACAGTCAGTTCAGTTTGAAAGATACACAAGCAAGCAAAAAATAATAAAGAGTATCGAGATTCCCACTGCGGATATTATCAAAATCCCCAAAGCGGACACACAAACACACACACAAAAAAAACAACAATAGTTATATAGATTCTGAAGATCTTTTCAAAGACGCAAGACATGTCAGCCACATTGTGATTGAATCAGTACACCTGCACGGGGGTTTTGTAGCGCCCAAGGTTTACAGAGAGAAGAAGCGAGCGGCTTGGTTGTTGTGGGTCCTTCACCCCTCTCCTTGTTGCCATCGCAAAAAGCAAGCGGTCAGACGAACGGAAGTAGAGGCGAGAGAGTGAGTGACGCCACTTGGAAACTCTAGTTGCATTGATAGGTGCAAGGCACTCCAAAACCCAGACCGTTCGTCTGTCCGTCTAGGCTTCTGGCATCTCCTTCCTTCTTTTTCTGCACTTTATATCTCGCTGACGGCCAATTCAGCTGGCCAAAAGGTGGACAACACGATTTTCTTTTGTGGCTGAGGTTGCCATTCTCGAGAACGCAAAATCTTGGATGCTGTTGGTAAAAGCGTTTCGGGTGTTTGGCTTCCAAGCTTATACGGTAGACAGAATTCTTCTCACCACTATAGTGCATCGATGTAGTGGCCGAAAACGTTTCAGAGTTGGTTCTATGCCAAACATTAAAAGTTTTACAGAAAAAAAGTTCATATTTGTATACCTGCAGAATGACCTCGCTTCGTTAGGCTTCAGTCAATTTGTGGTTGAAGAGGTAAATGCATAAAATCCACTCCTGGCAGTGACGAAAAACCACAAGAGCAGGAACACACGATTTAATTTTCGACAAAATAATAATTTTTGTCTTGGTCACAATAAAAGTCTAAAAAAAAAAAACACTTAAAGGGCAATTACATCCATTTTGACATGCATGTTTGACTTTTGAATCACTTACACAATAACTAAACA
>JAHWFP010176989.1:155-29598 GCA_023313725.1 Lithobius niger
AAATGAAGTGTAGTTGAAAAGCCACAGAGAGTAAATGAAGTGTAGTTGAAAAGCTACAGAGAGTAAATGAAGTGTAGTTGAAAAGTCACAGAGAGTAAATTAAGTGTAGCTGAAAAGCCGCAGAGAGTAAATTAAGTGTAGTTTAAAATTCACAGAGAGTAAATTAAGTGTAGGGTTTAAAATCCACAGAGAGTAAATTAAGTGTAGTTGAAAAGCCACAGAGAGTAAATTAAGTGTAGTTTAAAATCCACAGAGAGTAAATTAAGTGTAGTTGAAAAGCCACAAAGAGTAAATGAAGTGTAGTTTAAAATCCACAGAGAGTAAATGAAGTGTAGTTTAAAATCCACAGAGAGTAAATGAAGTGTAGTTTAAAATCCACAGAGAGTTAATGAAGTGTAGTTTAAAATCCACAGAGAGTAAATGAAGTGTAGTTGAAAAGCCACAGAGAGTAAATGAAGTGTAGTTTAAAATCCACAGAGAGTAAATGAAGTGGAGTTTAAAATCCACAGAGAGTAAATGAAGTGTAGTTGAAAAGCCACAGAGAGTAAATGAAGTGTAGTTGAAAAGCCACAGAGAGTAAATGAAGTGTAGTTGAAAAGCCACAGAGAGTAAATGAAGTGTAGTTGAAAAGCCTCAGAGTGTATGCCCAGCAGACGTGGCTGAGGAGTCACGAACAGTAAATACAGAGTGAATGAACTCGGAATTCGTGGCTAATGAGCCGCTTGAATGAACTTAGCAGATGGGCTAAGAAGTGGAACGCAGTAGGCGGCTAGGCCGTGTGACCAGGTCGTTGCAGCCAATGAGAATGCTTATCGTTTATGTAAAACCACGCACCAATAATTTGTATTGGCAGCAGCTACCTGTTCACGCGGTCTGGCTGCCTAGTGCGTTCGAGCCCTAAAAATGCACAGAGCATAATTTGATTTTGTTGGGGGAAGGCGGTTTTTACTTAAATACATTTTTTTTTCTAGGTTGGACATAATTAATTTGTTACATTAAAATAAGGGCAAAACGTAATGGGGTGAACGTGCGGCAACACGGTGACAACACTCCCACTGTAGGGTAAAATAGCCTCTCAACAAGGCTTATGTTAAAATCCATTATTAAAACCTGCAAACAAAAAACAACAATCATAGTGAAATAAATCTTTCTGCTTAGTTCCATCTCTTTTCAAGACGTTGAATCGGATTCACCCGAAGAAGAAGGACAGAAATAGAGGGATTCGATAGTTGTTCCGCCTGGAATTTTACTTAGTCCGTTAATAAAAGCCCAAGGTCACAAAGTCGAAGAACAAAATCAAATGTTATACGACCTGACCATAAAAAAAAAAGTAAATCATCACCATTGTAAACTTTAGTTCCTCAAAAGTCAGACCAATCTACGGACATCCGTTGGATTGTTAGTGCTAAACTTTGTATCCTCGGCGAAATTTTTCACTGCTTCGAAGTGGTGTCAATAATAACACGGCGGGAACGTAAAATTCCCGAAACGGCCCGTTCAAGGATTATGTGATTACCCATTTACCGCTTGTGCATTTTCCTTTTATTTCAACGGCGGTAAATTTTATTACAGCCCGTTCGGTATGAAAAATTGGGGCCCTCATGTAAATGAGCATCCTCGGTGCAAATACGTCTTAAACTGCATTAATACTACACTTTAAATGCCAGCCTTAAATAGGGCCATTTCACAAGTTTATGATCTACTCCGCAAGCTTGTCTCGTGCTTGTCTCCCCCTCCCCCCCCCCCTCGCCCCCGTCCCCACCCCGTCCTCAACTCCTTGCTGAACTGTTAACGGGTTTAGCATTAAAATTCCTCGTTTGCTTTTGTGGTAATAGCTAACTTGGGACATATGCTTGTAACTTCAGCAGGAAGTTTCTAAGGACCCCGCTAGAGATATAAAACATGAATGTTGGAGCGTAAAGGCCACTGCCAATGGTCTGCCAAATAACCCGACTCGGTCTCGACACTTAACTTTGCTCTTATGAATTCAAGACAGCCTTCAGTTTGTGTGGAGTTTTGTAGGTTTTAAAACATCGTTGGGAGGTGGAGTCACAGGTCAATGAACGAGTACGCGGCAGTGCTTCTGGCCGACACCATATTCCAGTTTATCGCTCTACCCATAAAACCGTCTACAAAATGCGTACAGAAAGAAATTAGCAGTTTTGCAACCAGGTCCCCACCGCAACCATGTAAAAACCGAATAACACTCTTAAGACTCAAAGAGTTTTTAGCTAAAGATCTCGAGGTTTTATGATACAAAACTGCCACAACTAACCTAACAAGACGTAAAGAACGAGTCTTCAGTATGGGGTAGAATACCCTGACAGATAAAGAGGTCCTTACACGACGTGTTATGCTTCCAATTGTGGGGATTCTTGCATGTCAGGAGGTTACGCCATGCATTTTACCATTGACCCACAAGTTAACTTGATGTTGGAACGTTTCGAAGTCGTTTTAAAATCAGTTACTGTTATCAGGTTTGTGGTCGAGGGTACGCAGATGTTTCTTATGTTGCTTTATCTTAAGTCGACTTAACCTATACGTCGATGTGGTGCTTAAAGCGCTTTAAGAACGTCCGTGTAACCACCTAAAACCACGTTCAAGTCGCTTTATCTCAAACCACATCGTTACGTCGACGTAAGGAGTTGAAGCGCTTTAATAACTTACGTGTACCTGCCTAAAACACATCTTCTACCTCGTTCCAAGAACTGCGTTCCCATGATTGGCTGAAACGAGTCGCGTAAACGCCACGGAGCTAAGGCGTATCCACAGTATTTTCTCGACCATGAGCCATTACCACAAGCGAAGGAAATTAGGGAATTGGGTATCTGGTTCACCCAGGATCTGAAACTTTCTTTACATTGCCAAAAGGTTGTAACTGCTACGTTTCGTCGATCTATGATTGTGAACAGGTGTTTTACATCTGGAAATATTGCTACTAAAATTTGGGCCTTTAAGGTGTTTGTACGTCCAGTTTTGGAATACGCAACCCCTGTCTGGTCTCCGTACTTGGCCAAGGATATTGACCTTGTGGAAAAAGTCCAACGACGCTTCACAAAAAATCTCCCTGGTTTAAGAGAAATTAAATACCAAGATCGTCTTCGTAATCTTGGCCTTGAGATGCTAGAACTTCGCCGCATCAAAGCAGATCTTATACTCACGTATAATATTTTACACAATCTTACAGATGTCGAACTACCGTTTTTTGATCGCGCACAACACATATAGTGTACTCGAGGATATGACTGGAAGCTAATCGTTCCCCCCTCGCGTCTTGACAGCTGCCTGCATTTCTTTTCGGTCCGAGTGGTACCCATTTA
The DNA here is from genome assembly GCA_023313725.1 of Lithobius niger. Taxonomy (NCBI): domain Eukaryota; kingdom Metazoa; phylum Arthropoda; class Chilopoda; order Lithobiomorpha; family Lithobiidae; genus Lithobius; species Lithobius niger. The sequence continues at coordinate 3,476 of JAHWFP010176989.1, forward strand.
GTAAGCCCTACATGCCAGCACCGTGTCTGCCCAGTCGATAGCGTGTTTCCGAGGGCAACTTAAAACCGAAAATTTTAACATTTTTCTAAGGCGCCCACTATCTTGACCTCATAAACAGGAAAATGAAGAAAATACTTGCTTCTTTTAAACTCCTGGGAACGGTGTCAGCGGCTCACCGCCCTTCCGTATCCCTTCCACTTTGGTGGTGGAATTAACTGTAATTTATTATAAGGTGGAGCCTATCACTTCCTTAAAACGAATTCGAAAGCGCAGCTAGTTGAATAGCGTGAGTACAAGTCGATGTAAGGTAAAGCGACATAAGAAACCTCCGTGTGCCCTCGGTCTATGACCAAGGGTAACGGAGGTTTCTTATTTCGCTTTATCTAGAGTCAACTTAACCTACGTCGTTGCAGTGCTTAGAGCGCTTTAAGAACGTCCGTGTAACACACCTAAATCCACTTTCAAGTCGCATTATCTCAAACCATCTCGTTACGTCGACGTAAGGAGTTGAGCGCTTTAATAACCTACGCGTACTACACGCCTAAAACACATTTTCTACGTCGCTCTAAGGACTGCTTTCCTTTGATTGGTTGAAACGAGTACGCGTAAACGTCACGAAGCTAGGACGGAACCTGTCACTTCCTCAAAACGTAGTCGAAAGCCGAGCTAGTTGAATAGGGACATGGGGGATTAGATAAACGCGACGCTACATCGACTTAGCAGAAACTACTGCGTACCTGTTGTCGTTTTAACTCACTCCAACTTGAATGTTCGTGTAACCACCTCTCTCCTAAAGCGACGTGAGTCCAAGTCGACGTACGGTAAAGCAACGTAATGTAAAGTGACATAAGAAATCTTCGTGTACCCTTGGTCTCTCTTTTCATCCTGTACTTGTTGATGCACTCGTCCATTCGTCCATTTCACCTCTAACGTTACACATCGATTCTATGCCCTGCACTGTGACTGAGGTTGGCGCGCCATTAAACCTCAATCCTCTCTCCCTATTTTTGGATTTAAATTACGTAAATCAGTAAAATTGGCTAAGTGTTTCCGTGTTCGTGACTATTGCAGTTACGCATGACTCTGCAGATTTATGATGTTTAAAATGACTTTGGGGTTACAATATTGTTAGCAGCAACATTAATTAGATTGCTATACGAGGTTTTTATCTGCAAAACTAAACATCAGAATTACTGGCTACAAACTACTACAAAATCGTTATGAAAGAGCCTGCTAACCCCACAAAAATAAAAATAAAAGTACTACCGTTTTTAAAAAAAGAAAAAGAAAAGAACATAAAATATGCGAAATTTTATCCGTAGAAAAGGACAGGGAAGCTGTCTTGTCGTAACTGTAAAAATTGTAAGGAACCTGTGTTGAAGATATCAGTTAATTTGTATTTGCGACTGACCGAATGAGTATGAAACATTCGCTAATGATCTGACAAAGAAAACCTATTTTCCTATCATCGCTTCCTCCCTTAGGGTTCCTTTACGCAACAACTCTCCTTTCCATTCTCGCAGCTAAAATTTAATCGCGATGGCAAAGTAGTTGCTACCATGATACATCGTTACCCGGATTAGCTAAATCCGACATCGTTTGAGTAAATGCTTTCAGTATAAAATCCGTGACAATAAAGAATTCCACCTGACGAAACAATTTCTCCAGTATAGCTTCTGAACTCACATTATGGAAATTCGTTGCGAGTCGGTAGAGCTAAAATCGCCGCCATTTTGGAATTTCAAATGATTTCTAGCTTCTTGATGCGAGATTTAAAGGCGAGTCGTTGTGTAAACGTGCTCTTAGGTGTTTTTTTTAGCCCTTCTGGTCAAGATAAACAAAAATTCTACAGAATCTTTGATTGACTGGAGCTTGAGGTCAACAAATCCCCCCCCCCCGCCCCTGTCCTTGGATAGTGTTTACCAAATCTGGTTAAATACGAGAAGGTGTTGGTTCGAGGCCTAGTCAGAACAATCCTTTTTTTTCTTACTATTCTCAGCCCATGCTTTTTGTAAGAAGCTGCTACCTGTTTTTTAGCCGAAAAAAAGTCTAAAAGTGTATTTACTAAAAAAAAAAACAACAAAAAAAAATTGGACAGTGTCAGTTGGGGCAGTTATATTTTTCATCCAATCTACAGTAATAGTGGGTCTCTTTTTCTATGATTCCTGTGAAGAGTAAATTTCATACTCTCCCGTAACTGCCCCGTTTGTCACAAACGAACAGTTATCCCCGGTTAACCGCCCACTTCTCACGGGTATCTACTACTTAATGCACGGCAGTGACGTCACGCCAACACATCCCCATGCTAAAAGTGTAGCCGTTATATACGGTTAATCTGAAAACCCACACACGTGACCGTGGGTTAATTTTGATAACCCACACTTTTTTGGATAATCTACCTCTTTTTCCGCGCTCTACACAACCACTGCTCTACCACGTGACATACTTTGCAAAACTACCGTACACAACACAAATTCAACCAAAATAAATAAGCACATTTGCAACCTGCGACATTTATCGTACTAACACGAAAAAAAAAAGAAAAAACTTCGCGTAGGCTACTATGCTAGAACCCCACCCATGTAAGAATGGCCCAATCCGCCAACCTTTCGCTCCGACAGTACTAAAACTAGGCTACAGACACTTGTAAACACACCTAAATACACCTAAAAACATACGATACTCAAGCGAACAGCACATTTGTAACCTGGCGACATTTTCCGCACTAACACGAAAAAAAACCTCGCGTACGATGCTAGCCCCCTCCCCACCCCCCTCCATGAATGAATAGCCGAATCCGACAACCTTTCGTTCCGACGGTACGAAAACTAGCCTACTGACACCTTCTAAAACACAGCTAAAAACCTACGAGACTCAAGCGAATAGTGCATTTTATACGCTATATCTTATTTAAACTAATAAAGTAGAAAAAAATAGGGTTTTACCTTAAACACAAACGTCGGTGACTGGGACTGGATATAGGGACGTCCTCGTGTACGTGAGAATTTCGCAGACAGGAAGTTTAAACCGGAAGTTTGAGTTCAGGAATTTACGTCATGTTTCACAAATGAAATGTTTTAAAATAATTTTTTTTTTAATCTCAAATAACTAGATGTTGGCTCGACGTCACACCTTAGCATTAAAATACATATCCGTGAGCCGTTGTCGATTTAACGGTTATAATTGCTCTTGAACTCGAACGGCTAGTCTACAATCTCGGGGCTGGAGGGAGAAACGAGTGGGCTTCGCCCACTCGTGACTCCCTCCACCCCCTCGATAGTGGACTAGCCGTTTCTCGCTCGCTCGCAATTATAACCGTTAAATCGACAACGGCTCACGGATATCTACTACATAAATGCTAATGTTTTGAGAGGTTTCATCTCAGCCCATGATTTTTTGCAAGACGCTGTTACGTGTTTTCCATCCGAAAATGTCTAAAATCATTTTCTAGGTGTATCAAAAGTGTATTTATTGGCGGAACGAGCGAACGAAGCGAGCGAAACGTAGCCTATAACGGACACCAAATCGCAAAATGCTCGTTGGTTGGTTGCACATTTTTAGTCTGGGTGGAGCCCAAACGAAGGATCGGATTGAAATGAAATTTGGTACAACGCTTGATACCCTAATTAGTATTGCTGAGCCAGAATTTGCCGTAAATCGAGCAATTATTACAGGAGAAATTACAAATTTTCGAATTTATTTCTAACACTCACCATTATAAATTTATAGTCACGTAGTTACGGAATTCCGACGAACCATACACCATGCTGGTGGTCGTGAAGTGAACTTTAAAAAACACGGCAAATTAAATTTTAGTTGCTTCTTTCTAGCTGATAACCGTTTTCGACGTAACTCAATGAAATAATAACATTTTATTGTTGCCTTTTAACCACTACTGGAACATCGAAACCATATCAAACAAAAAGATTCCTTTAACGATACACCTCAGCATCATTTGAAAAAAAAAAAGAATGCCTGGAGGGATTACCTTCAGCATGGTAACGAAACTTGCATTTACACTAGCGCTAGGAATCACGAATATGAAACCTACATCATCGTATCACGGCGAAGTGATACATATAAAAAAGAAACTATACATGAAACAATGTATTTGCACCACAGCACGAAACAACAACATGCCTGCCTCTAATAGTTTAAAGATTCCTCTTTACCACGGCAATGTGTATAGTCTCGATATCGTGGCGCATTAATGAATAAGCCTAATCTCAAACGCAGCTGCTACCTACGAAATAAAAATGACAACTACAAATTAGGCCTAAAACCTAAAAATTTGGCCTAAAGTCTAAAGTAGGCCTAAGAGCTAACACTTTTTGACCTACAATATTGTGATCGTTACTGACAGATTATAATGTGGTTTGCATATCGCTGTCGCTGTGCATGATAGAGGTGTGCAACTCAATATTTTCGGTGGTGGCGTTGTCAAGCATTAGAACAGCGGCAGCATTGCCAACCTGCTGAATTTTTTGAGTATTGTTAAAAACTATCGCTCTGATGATTGTTTGGCTTACAATTAAATGTTTTATTGTTAACATTTCTAATGTAGGGAACGCACTATAAGCAGCAGTAATTATTATTGTTAAAAATGCCAGAATTATTAGCGGCGGCAGCCCCACCAACGTAACAAACATGTCGTTTTATTTTAAGTCGGCGGCGACGGCTCACATCTTTAGTGTTGGATGTGGAAAGAAGCTAAAAATAACTAAACTGACACTAAGTGATGGAGCAAACGAAAGCCTGTTAAAGTAAGTATGATACGTAGCTTTGGCTTACTTGAAGAAAAAAGCTAAAATAAGACAAAGGCATGCAAATAACAGCAGTATGTCACACCAAAAGGCAAAGTCCAAACTTAGCCGATTGAGCATTTTCCACAGATTTTTAAGGAGCATTAACAAATATGGTACAGTCATTAAAATAAACACTAAATATGAATTTGAAATAAAAGGTCTGTTCGCTCCGCCTACAATGGGCCCAAAGGCTGTTTCCTAGTTTAAAAAAAAAAACATGTTTTGACACTGTGAGTTGAGGCAGTTATATTTTTCATCCAATCTACACTGAATAGTTTGTCTCTTTTTTCCTAATTCCTGTGAAGAGTAAATTTCACAACTATCTCATAGCTGACTCGTTTTTCGCAAACGAGCAATTATCGCTGGTTAACCGCCAATTTGTCACCGATGTCTATTACATAAGGGATTATGTTTTGAGCGGTTTGTTCTCAGCCCATGCTTTTTGTGAGATGCTTTTACGTGTTTTTCAGTCGAAACCGTCTAAAAGCATTTTCTAGGTGTGTATAAATTGTATTTATAAAAAAAAAATAAAAAAAACAAGTCTGACAGTGTTAGTTGGGGCAGTTTTACTTTCCATCCATTCTGCACTAAGTAGGTAGTCTTTTTTTTTCTTATTTCTGTGAAGAGTAAATTTCACAACTATCTCATAGCTGACTCGTTTTTCGCAAACGAGCAATTATCGCTGGTTAACCGCCAATTTGTCACCGATGTCTATTACATAAACGATCATGTTTGAGGGCTTTCTTCTCAGCCCATGCTTTTTATAAGATGCTTTTGCGTGTTTTTTCAGTCGAAATCGTCTAAAAGCATTTTCTAGGTGTATCAAAAGTTTACTTATTAAAAAAAAACGCATGTTTAACAGTGTGAGTGGGGCAATATTTATATTTCCATTCAATATACATTAATAGTTCGTATCTTTTCCTCCGATTCCTGTGAAGAGTAAATTTCACAACTCTCCCACGGCTGGCCCTTTTCTCGGAAACGAGCAACTATCGCCGGTTAACCGCCAATTTCTCACCGATGTCTAATACTTTTACGTGCTTTTCAGTCGAAAACGTCCTAAAACATTTTCTATGTGTATCTAAAGTGTATTTATTAAAAAAAAAAAAAAAAAAAAAAAAAACATGTTTTGGCATTGTGATTTAAGGCAGTTATATTTATAATATGATATAATACAATATAATGAAACATCTGTCGTGCAAATAGAACACGACCGGACAGGTGAGGGCTGGAAGGCCCCTTATAACCAGCCGAGTTACAACCAACAGAATTCTGGCCGAAGCAGAAATGGACCCAGTTTGGCTCTCACTAAAAATTTCCCGAAGGAGCATTGACAGTGACTTCCGGCATTGAGTTCCAGGCTGGAACCACCCGGACGCTAAAGAAGTGATGCCTACAATTTAATTTGTGAAGTGGAGTGATTAATTTTTTGCTGTGACCCCTTCTAGTTTTTGTACTAGAGCTCCTTTCAAGTATCGATAGCTCAGGTGGCCTTAACCCGTGCAGAATTTTGTAAGCGAGGATAAGATCGGCCTTCAAGCGTCGAAGTTCCAAGGAGTCAAGGTTTAAACGTTTCAGCCGCTGGGTATACGTCAGAATTTCTCATACCGGGGATTGACTTGGTGAATCTTCTCTGCACCGACTCGATTCTGTCAATGTCTTTTAGCAGATTGTCAATGTGTTTTAGCAGATTTTCCATCCAATCTGCACTAATAGATAGTCTCGTCTTCTCTGATTCCCGCGAAGAGCAAATTTCACCACTCTCCCACGGCTGACGCCTTTCAGTCTGCGTTAGTTTACATTCGGCACATTACCAGGGATATAAACCGCATTTCTAACTGGGGGAGGTCATAACGGAAACCCAGCTTGCAAGCAGGTCTCTCTCTTAGCTTTAAGGTACCGGTTTGGGATATCTAATACATGTCAAACGACATGAAATTTGGTCAAAGCCCAATAAAACAAGCCGAAGAGACCTCCGCGTCCATGCAAATGGAACGACTACTCGGCCTGGATGGCCTCTCTCAGACTCAGACGCAATGCTGGGTTCGAATGACACTCTCCCAAGCTTTTACGGTTTTACGGCCAGTCAACAGCGACCAGTGACTTTACGACTTCCCAAGGCTCTAAGCCTCGACGTCTTAATGATCTTTACCCTATTTTCCATTGCTCATTTTCTCGTTCCTTTTCATTTTCTTCGTCGTTCGTTCGTTCTTTTCCCTTTTTAGCATAACTTCCAACCAAAAAAAGCAGTAAAATTCTAGCTGCCATTAGAAAGAACTCTAAAATGTTGCAGATGGTTTTTAAAAAGTGACGAAATATTACTATTGTATATTGTTACTGTATCATTGTGCAAAGGCAAATCAGACGGTTTTCGCGCGCGTGTAATACAATAATAAGATTTTTGAAACTCTTAAAGGTACATTCCGCTTTCCTTATAACAGCTGCGCGCCGATCGCGCATGTTACCGTCGCACCGTTCCGCAGACCTCTGCGTAGTAATACAAGGCCAACTAAGATAGTAGCTACGGGCATTGGGCGTAGCAGACTAAACAGCATGAATGCAGAAATTGAGTAGGAAACATACCGGAATGATTTTTCGAATTTTGACATCTCACTTTATTGCTAGGCCAGTATCTTATAATTTTTCTTCGGCGATCTACTGGCATGAACAATTTTAATTTTTACCGCGTTAGTCCTTTAGATTTTCGATCTCATGGTAATTATTAGCAAACGAATAAAAATTAGTACGTGCACACACAGAGATGAAACGTCAAGGTTGTTGTAAGCGCGCAAAGGATCATTTAATTGCACGATGGTAATAAATCTAGTTCGCAATATTCAACAGAAAATCTCCTAGACGATATACATTTTAAAACAGATTTTTAGCAAGGGACTGACTAACGGTAGGTAAAATCAACTTTGGGGCCGCATTTGATGTGGAGGAACGATAAAAATGGCGCTGGGAGGAATATACTTTTAAAAACGTGACAATTTTTAGTTAACATTGTACTCAACTTTGTAGATTTAAGATAAGTGGTGCCATCTGACGTAGCAAAATACTTGCAAGTCATGAAAGCAGACAAATGTTTTAATTTTCGGCATCTAATTTGTGCTTGTTCACAAAGTTAAAACGTAAAAATGCAAATATTGGGGGAGAACCCCTACATCAACCACAATCAGGGTCCGCCATCTTGAAAACTGACCCTTATTTTGGTTGACGGGTCCTGATTGTGGTTGACGTGGGATTCTCTCCACATTTTTCTGTTTTTACGTTTTAACTTTGTGAAAAAGCCACAAATTAGACGCCGAAAATTATAATATTAGTCTGTTCTTATGGCTAGTAAGTATTTTGCTGCGTCAGACGGCACCATTTACCTTAATCTACGTGAGTTTTTAACCGCGCTTGCAAAGTAAATCACTTGAGTAGAAATTTGTTTAGCTTAAAAAAATGGACGAGGTAAGGAAACAATGCTCGAACAATCGGTGAATCAACGTTCTGGAAAGGGGGTTGAATAAGTGACTTATATTAAGTAATGGTTGGAGAAAAATTGGTTGAACAAATGGTTGAATTTCCGTTGTTTCACCTCCAAGTATAAATGGTTCTGCTTTGGTGATTGCTGTCACATTTTCACCCTGAATTCTGTACCTTGAGAATTGTGAACACTGCCGGAATTCACTGCCGGAATTAACGAATGTTGGCTATTCCCGGGTTTCCTGTGAATCTTCAGCCTTAGCCTATCTGTGTATTTTTTTTTGTATATGGCTCTTGATTGTCAGCATCTTGGTGGTGTGCATCGTCGTTTCCACCTTCCGTGAGACATACCGTGTCAATTTCGTGATGATTCTGTCCTGTCCGGGGTTTGTCAATTTTTGAAAGAGGTACAGATTTACGACAGGATCTAGATTTGGGGTTTGGTTAACATTTCTGTAAAGTGTGGCGCAGTGGCAACCTGGACCAATGCTCTGTGACTGAGGTTGGCGTTAATGACCTACCTGTCGACACGATATTAAGCCTCAATTCTAGGAATGCACCGAATATTCGGTAATTATTCGGTCGAATAATTCGGTATTCGGCCGAATATGTCAATTGTTTGATGCCGAATATTCGGTATTCGGTATTCGGTATTCGGCAAGTTGAGTATTCGGTTGTATATTCGGTGTTCGGCAAGTTGAGTATTCGGTTGTATATTCGGTGTTCGGCAAGTTGAGTATTCGGTTGTAAATTCGGTATTCGGTATTCGGCAATTTGAGTATTCGGTTGTATATTCGGTATTCGGTTTTCGGCAAGTTGAGTATTCGGTTGTATATTCGGTATTCGGTTTTCGGCAAGTTGAGTATTCGGTTGTATATTCGGCATTCGGTATTCGGCTAGTTGAGTATTCGGTTGTATATTCGGTATTTGGCAAATTTTGTATTCGATGCATCCCTACTCAATCCCCCCCCCCTACTTTGGTTTCGGTTTCTGTGTTTATAGTCTGTGGTTCTTCAGCTGCATTTCCTGCGTTTAGTTATTGTGTCTTTAGATGCATTTTCTGGATTTAGTCATTGTGGTTTATTGCTTGTGGTTCTTCGGATTCTGCGTTTATGCTGTTTGACTGTTCACCTGCACTTTCTGCATTTATTTGTTGTGGTTTTTTAACGGCGTTTGCTTTGTTTGTTTTGCTGCGCTAAGAACATTGGACCATCCTTGCACCCCATCAAAAGCCCTACAAAATTGGAATTACGCACCTGACTCATACGACTTTGTTTTGTCCTTAAGGTGGGGTCCATCCAATTATCTTGTGTTGGGGCGCCCTGCCACCTCACCCCCCCCCTCCCCCATATATAAAATTTAACTTTATTCCTGCGAGTAATAGACGTTTGGTTTCAATTGGGGAATTATGGCCCAGCTAACGTGATCACCAAAAGCGGTATGCTAATTGCATAAACAGGATGCGTTTTATTATATCTTCAATGTAGCCCTCACACGCACATGAAATTATTCGATGCACCCATGAAATGTCCTACAGCACTGATATTACACTCCCGACACACAGGGCCAAGGTTTGTCCTTAAAATCGCATGAGCTTGCATTGGGGCGTCCTGTTCCCCTTAACCCTAGATATAAAACGAATTTTTGTTCCCTGTGAGAAATGGACGTTTGCTTCCAATTCGGGGAAATAAGCGCATGGCCCAGCCGAAGTGATCGCCGAAAACGCCATGCTAATGAGATAAACAGGATGTGTTTTGTTACATCTTCAACGTAGCTCCCTCCCACGCCCACACGAGGCTTACCTGCACGGTGTGGGAAATTGTCCGGTGCGGCTGCACTCAGCAAAGAAACTACGGCACTGAGATAACACACCTGTCACAAGATGAAGATTTGTCCCTAAGAAGAGGGGGGGGGGGATGCACGACCCCCGGGTTGGGCAGTTCCTGACACCTCACATAAATTAAAGACCTCGGGCATTATCACCTATGCCTATTTGTCAATTGGTGCCAATTGGTGCCGATGATTGGTGCGGAGGGGGGGGGAGGAAATAGTTATATTTTGAGACGTGTTACTCCAACGTTCCCAATCCAGGGGTGTTTTTTTTTTCTGTTTAATTTAAGGAACAAAGATAAACTTTGTATCTGGGGGTTGATGGGGGGGGGGGGGGTGGAGAGCACCTCAATGCAAGATGATGCAGTGGCCTCCATCTTAGAGACAAACCTTGGTCCTGTGCGTCAGGAGTGTAATCTCGGTGCAGTAGGACATGTGATGGGTGCACCGGACAATTTCCAGCGCTATGAAGGGAAGCCCTCGTGTGGGAGTGGGGGCTACATTGAAGATGTAACAAAACGCATCCCGTTTATCCAATTAGCATGCCGTTTTCGGTGATCAGTTGGCTGGGCCATGCGCATATTTCCCCAATTGGAACCAAAGGTCTATTCCTCACAGGAAAAAAGTTAAGTTTTACATCTGGGGGTGGAGGGGGGCAGGGAGCCCCAATGATAGCTCAATGGGTGGCCCCCGTCTTAGGGACAATACAAAGTCATATGAGTCAGATCCGTAATTCCAATACTGTAGGGCATTTGGTGGGGTGCAAGGGACTTTAGGATTACCCTGTATGTACATATAACACGTATATTTATACACATGTATATAAATACAAACACACTGTATAACGCTAGTAATTTAAGTCAGTTGTGGGCATGAAATGGGGAAAAAACATGCTAGGCGTGTGAATGAATTAACAAATTTCCATTACATTAAAGTGGTACTATCACTAAAGTGTCCGCGGCCTAGCTTGAGTTCGCCCCAGAATGACACAGATAATCAATTGTATATTTTTGGTAGCAGAGTGCCTTGTTGATATCCAATAATGGCTACAAAAACAATGGCGGCCGTCGACTAAAGCCGCCCCTTCCAGGAAGATGTAGCCGCTCATAAATACCTGCAGGACTCCAGACAGGCTGCGGGCACTATAGATGAAAGTCTATAGAATCTGGCAACTTCTAGCGCTATCTACTATACCGTCTAGCACTTGCTTGCCTCAAGCGAAGGAATGTGCAATGCCATGTCTTTTAACGAAACAAACAATCCACGACCTTCCTTAATTATAGTGTGAAAATTTGGTACGTCCTCGTGCACCTTGGAGCGATCTATAAACGTTAACGATATCACTACCGCTAGATGGCGCCACGTTATTTTCGTTCGCTTTTCAATCGCCGATAGTGCCACTTTGATCAGTGTATAGCTGTAACTGCAACACCTATAAACATGTCCTAACGATGCTGGAAAGTTAAGCCACGTCAGTAGCAGGTTATAACATAGTTCGACAAGTGAAAAGGGCGAAACGAATACGGTTTCAGCAAGCGAAAGAGCAAAAACGTCTGCTTGTTTGGGGCTCCATTCAACTAAATGGTTGACACCCAGGCCTACGACAATTTTTACCAATTGATCATTTAATATCAATTAGCTGTCACCCACAAAGCTCTCTAGACAGACTGTTTCGCCCTTGTTTGGGCTCGTCAGTAGAGAATACTTTGTGGAGGAGAGCTACTGACGAGCCCAAACAAACGCGAAACAGTCTGTCTAGAGATCCTTGTGGGTGACATCTAATTGATATTAAATGATCAATTGGTAAAAATTGATCTCGGCCTGGGTGTCAACCATTCAGTAGAATGAAACCCAAACAAGCAGACGTTTCTGTTATTTTGCTTGCCGTAACCGTATCCGTTTCGTCATTGTCATTTGCCGTAGCAAGCGTAGCCTAGCTCTCCTCCACAAAGTATTCTATACTGACGAGCCCAAACAATGGCGAAACAGCCTGTCTAGAGAGCTTTGTGGGTGAGACATAATTGATATTAAATACTTCGCCCATTTGTAATATTTAATTTTAGAAACGTATGCTATCCTTGTTGGGTTTCAGTGATATGGCTCTTCCGTTTGTAATCAACATCTTCAAAGGATGGGCGCAATGTGCAATTGTGCATATATGAATGCATGGGTAGCTGCCAGCACTGGGGCGTAAGATTTGATAGGCGTCTTGATCCCGGCTGTACTGGCTTCTTGCAGACTCGGGTTCGATCCTGGTGAAGAGCAGTGTCTATGTACGGGGTTTTTCTCCGGTTGTTTGCACACGAGGGTTTCCTCCGGGTATTCCGGTTTCCTCCCTCACGTGGCAAACAACAACTGAAATGATGGTGGGGGTAATTTCCACTTAACATCTGCCGCTTGGGCCTTAAAAAAGCTTTAGGCTTACTGATCGACACCTTCTATTCTATTACATTCCATAGAGCAGCGTCAAGTGACGTCATATTGGCTACGAGGCACCATTTGGAGGTAATAGCTACAAGGTGCACTAGATTAAAATGTAACGGAAAACAACGGCACTTCTAGTCAAGACAGTGCTTTGAGAGCGGCTTTTTCTTAGGCTTGAAAGAACGTTGTTTTCTCCAACAACAAAAATCGCCTGTTATAGGCTTAAGAAATCCAGTCTAATAACATTGCCTTCAATAAGACAATCTTCCTTTCTCCCTCCAGTGTTCCTTGCAGCTAACCCAGTTACTGGCTCCACCATAGAGTTATCTTTATAATAATCTCGGAGGCCGGGTAAAAGGAAGGCTAAAAGGAAAACCACTTCTTCCCTCCTCGCGCCCGCATTGAAAATGCATTCTCCCACTCTACCTGCATGGAAACACGAGACAGTCATGAGTGGTCGATCAACCCAATAAAAGGTTCAATCTGACAAGTCGTCGGGCCGAACAATCACTTCTCCCCTCCTCGCGCCCACATTGCAAATGCGCTCTCCCATTCTACCTTCATGCAAACAGGAGGCAGGCATGCGTGGTCGATCAATCTGACAAGTCGTCCCGGGAAAACGTCCCGGGAAATATGTCCTTATACTTAATGCATAACCGGCCCCGTGCATAGCACGGGCTTCCTCTAGGATACAATAATACTACGTCGTGACACTGCTCTATAGTTTTTGTGGTTGAAGTGGCCTATTCCTCACGTCCTTCCTTCTTTCGTATTTTAAAGACATCCACTCACATATCATATGTTTTATTATTAAAATGGTAACATACACATTTGTCAGTTACAAATCTCGTTTTATTAAGATGTACATTGCTATGTAAATTTTTTTGCACTTTTGTGATTGGCACGAAAGAATTCTGAATAACTTAGAGAGGTACAACAAAATACCAAGGCCAATACATACAAATATTGACTAAATAATATTGGATCTTAATTTTAAAAAAGAACAAGGTGTGGTAATAAGACAAATATCAGAATCCTTTGCAGTTCTAACAAATCGTGTTCGGTTCATATAAAATAATTTTAAATAATTTTACTTGAATTAATGACACAAGGTACAAGGACTATTGGGGAAAACGTGATTATAGGGGATTTTACACTATTATTAATTTAACAGCACAGAGAAAAATGATGCAGACAAAAAGGTCAAGTTAACAGTTAGTTAATTTTAAATAAATTATGCATGTCATAGCGTTGGTACAAAAATATGTTTTTTGTTATATTTATGTAATATTTCGTAGCCAGCACAAAGCACTGCACCTTACCATTTTCTTCTCATAGCCTTAGATAACTTGTGCGTTAAAAGTGAATGCACAATCAGTACCATTACCTTTGTCTGGCAAGTATTTTTATTCTCAGTTGAATAATGCAGTGTCACGTTTTGTTAATAGTTTTACAGATTAGTCACATTTTACACATTCATTACGCTGCCCTTCGTCGTAATCTGGCGTAATAACATTAAATTACACTGTAAGGCACATTCAATAAAAATATATATATATTTTTTAAACCTTCATTTTCTTCGTATGACCTCGTTAATATTTAGTGAAAAAGTTAGTAAGCAACCATAGCATACCACTGTGAAAACATTTAAACCCAACCGCTTTTTTTTTTGTTCTTCTCATATATTGGCACACTACATCGTTTTATGTGGGCGAATAAAGAATGCAAAAAAAAATCAGAAGCAGTGAAACACAGAAAAAGCCATCCGAAAAATTCTCTCAGTTCATTAAACAGAAAGTTTTTTTTTTTCAGTCGTTGACGAGCAACACAAACAAAAAGGAGAAAATGACGTTTTTTTCCTCACTTAAAAAAAAGTGTTCAGATTATTGATAACAGATGATCGAAGGCTAGGCTTAAGATAACAGAAATGTACTATGATAAAAGGCAGCAGTGAAGATTTCTTTGTGAAGCACTTGAGAGTCTGATACTTACTCAACTCGCACGTAAATAACATAAAACCTAAGTTTTTGGATATGATGGAAGCCACTACAAAGGGGCACAACACAAAATCAACCTAGCAGACCCAGGGGCCAATTGTAGTAGAAATGGCCTCTGGTCTGTTCGATTAGTGTTGTGCCCGTGCTCCTACGTCAATAACCTCAATTTTCGGCTCTCATGGGAGACATTGGCGACGAACCACAAGTACAACATGAACCGAGCAGACCAGAGGCCCATTGTAGCAGAAATTCCCTTTGGTCTGCCCGGTTGATGTTGTGCTCCTTCGTCAACAACCTAAATTATCAGCTTTCATGGGAGGGGTTGACGAAGGATCACAGTCACAACGTCAACCAGTTGTAGTAGAAATGGCCTCTTCTCTGCCCGGTTAACGTTGTGCCTGGGATCCTACGTCAGTAACCTAAATCTGCGGATCTGTTGGGAGGCGTTGAGTAATAAGAACAAGCACAACATCAAAATAGCAGAATAAAGGCCATTTGTAGTAGAAACGGCCTCTCTTCTGCTCGCTTAATGTTGCGCCAATGCTCCTTCGTCAATAACCTAAATTTTCGGGCTCTCATGGGAGGTATTGATGAAGGTGCACAAGCACAACATCAACCGAGCAGATCTCAGGCCATTGTTCCTGACGACAAATGGCCACTGGTCTGTTCGGCTAATGTTATGGCTATGCTCCTTCATCAACAACCTACATTTTTGGGCTCTCATGGGAGGCATTGACGAAGAAGCACAATCACAATATCAACCGAGTAGACCAGAGACTGTTTGTACTGAGTACAAAATGCCTCCGGTTGGCTTGGTTAATGTCGTGCCCCTGCTACTTCGTCAATGACTCTCAAGAGAGTCTAAAATTTATGTTTTGTGCGAATGAATGCAAAAAAAGTGTCGGACTCAAGTGCTTTTCAAACTGCGCTGTTTAACAGTAATTACCCATACTCACTTTTCTGAGTAAAACTATCTTGTGGTTGAACACAGTACTTTCTTTAAGGTATAAAGTCAATAAAGTGTTCATTTCTGTTCGTTTTGTAGAACACAGCTACACCAAAAATGCTTAGTGAAACTGAAAACTGATACCAAAATATGTAAAAAATTAACAGAAATCGTCGTTGAAAAACCTCATGTCACAATTCTTTGTGGGTCATCAATACTTCCCTCAAGTGTCTGTAATCGTTACAGTGCTTAGTCTGCCTGCATCAATATGAGAATATACCAGTTCCAGTGAAAAATAACATTCCACAAAAGGTGTCCTTACTACACTGTCGAATTAAGAAAAAAAAACAGTTTTGAAGCTAAATTCCAGATCTTTAAAACAGTAAGTAAAAATATTCAATTAGATGTGGGAAAACGTTCAAGTTACTAGTGAATGCATTCCAAATGTGTGGAACTCATACAATCAAGAAGTTAGTGTTGAATATAAACTTGAATAATTAGCTCACTGATTTTAAGCCAATTTTACATACAATAAGTAAATCAATCAATAAATACTGAGTAAATGAAAGAAAACACAACATTCCTCGAATCAGGAAAATATTGTACGTTGGAGATATTAACACCACTAATTTGATAAACGAAAAATAACCTTTCTTGACTTTACATTTCACCCAACTCCTTCCTGTTCGTTAAAAGTGACAGCACCACGGTAAAAGACTGTTGATTGTTCTGCAAAAGTCATTTCCTAATTTATCCCGTGCAAGAAACTACGTGTAGTCCGGTAGTTTCAATAATACCTTCAGCACAAACATGGCTGGTTCTCATTTTAGTACGTTCCGTCCATTAAGTACATTGCTTAAAACATGAATGATGTCTTGAAATCACCATCTTCTTCAAGCGTACCAATCCAGCGGTAAGCTCGTTAACAAATTAACAAAGATTCCTTAATCAGGATCTGAGAACAGACATTCCGTATGCTACGAGTACGGCAAATTTTGTCCAGTGTCCACAATGTTTTGAAACTGTGAATAGGATGGTAGTTGTTCCAAATATTGTTTTTGGAGGACACTCTGCACTATGCGCAGATGTCGCTGAATGTATTCTTCGTGAGGGGCAAGACTGAAACAAAAAAATATAAGATTGAAGGTTTCATTATGAAAAGAAGTTGTCCAGTGCCACGTGATGTGATCACATATAATATTAATAAATAAATAAACAAGAATTCGTTGCCGGAGCAACATGGTACGCAAGGGCAAAAAGTTAAAGACTGCAAGGTATTTACCCAGCACCACCGGAGGAGGGCAACAGTGGACACTCTATAGAGCAGTGACACGACGTAGTATTATTGTATATAATAACTCTATGCTGGAGCCTTAATGGGTTAGCTGCAAGGGGCACTGCAGAGAGAAACAGAAGGGCGTCATACTGAAACCGATGCTGTGAAGAGTGATTTCTTAGACCTAAAACGCGCGATTTTTGTTGTTTTGGAGAAAACAACGTTGTTTTAAGCCTAAGAAATCCGCTCTTCCGTTGTTTTTCCCTCCATTTTTATGTAGTGCACCTTGTAGTTATGCCCTCCAAAACCCATACTGGTGCCAATATGGCGGCAAATGTCACTGCTCTATAGCGCGATGTGAAGAACAGTTACAAGAATACTGTAAAGCATGGCAGTTTTTAGGTTGTCGGTTATCAAATGTTAGATGAACGTAATGCAATAACCCACACATAATTACAAACTCAAGTTAGAACCAACGCGGGGATGAGTTGTTTAATTCCGTGCGGAATTTACAATGGTGGCAGAGAAGACAGCAGAATCGGGTAGAAAGTTCTAGACCTCAACCACACAATGGGAGGAGTACTCCCCTTCAATATAAATGTGCAAGGTGACTTATAAGACTGAGCGAATGGACTCGTTTCGAGAACATGTTGTTATGCTCCGGTAGAGGGATTGCCAGAGGAATTTTGTCATGGATGGTTTTAAAATACAAAATCAGATCCGTTTTTAGGCGTCGAAGCTCTAGATAGTAATTCCAAATTTGTAGTCTGTAAGCCTCAATGTAAGTAATATTTCGCGGTCCTTTTTGTGACTCCGTGAACCTCCGCTGAACAGGGTGAACAAATTGTTCGCTCTAAATAGAATGCATGACATTAAAGACAGATTAAATATTATCAAACGTTTGTATAGCAAATCGGCCGTAGTGCATATAACGAAGATGTTAGACATAACCTTGGTGGCTTGTTCAAGGTCATTTCGTTACCAACTTTTACCAGAGCATCTTAGCCCATCTTAGATGTGATGGGGGGGGGGGGGCCCCCAGGCTTACTGGCGCGGGGGGATTCAGGCTAAATGGTGCGTCGACAGGTAGGTCATTAACACCAACCTCAGTCACAGTGCAGTTTTCAGGGTTGCCACTGTGCCACACATAGAGAGATGTTAAACAAACTCCAAATCTAGACCATCTAAGATGTGAAAGGTGTGACACCGGGAAAAAAAATGGAATGAAAATCAGTTAATAAATGAAAATGTTACGGACAACGGAAAACTAATAAATACAAGAAGTGAAGAAAACTGGAGTAACGCGTTGTTATTGAAGGTTTCTTTTGCCCATGACATTTTCAATTTAATTAACCAATTTTTTTTCTGTTTTTTTTTTGGGAGAGGGGAGGGGTGAGGGCGGTTGGCATTCTTTAATGATTTCGTACATCTTTCAAATTTTCTCTAATGGTCTATGATATTCAGGTAAAAAGTTAGAAACGGGATATGCCACGAACATGGCCGCAAAGGTCATTTTTAATATCACTGTTGGATGTGCCATGGATGACATCTTATAGAAATATTAAATAATTTTCAGTGTATCTAAATGACCTGCATTTATCTGGATGGAACCAGATTTTTTTTTTCACCCAGTACGTAGTGGTTACATGTTTTGCCGAATCCTGTAACGCAGAAAATTAAGCACTGCCGAAAATTTAAATAAATACAGATGCAAACCTATTTATGTTGCCTTTTGGACTTTAATGTCGGACTGCCTCAGCGGGGAATTGCACCTACAGTCTTTGAAACCAAAGGCCTCAGTTCTACCGGTAGGCCATAGCGTACTGACACCAGCCTTAATATTCGGCGAAATACGTATTCCCGTTTCGCCGAATCAAAATACTGTTTCAAAAATTTTGACAGTTAAAGCATTCCTACCTGGAAGGAATTTGTGATTAATTGTGGTTTCTGCTGTTATATGTTTTAGCCGCAGTCAGTGCAGCAGCACGAGCCAAGGAGATAAATTGGACAACAATGAAGTGGAGGAACTTATGCTCCCCTTTTTGCCGAAAATTAGGCCACAAACTAAAATTCGGCAGAACGGCATTGGGCAAAACAGGTTACATACCGTACATCAACTGGGGAAAATGAAGACTTGCACGGCCTGCAATGGCTCGTATTAAGTGTTGCTAACCAGTATCTCATTGCATAATCACACAACGGTAAAATAATAATAATAATAATATTTAATAATAATAGAACAGCAAAAAATAACACAAAAATTAGCTTAAGAAAGGAAATAAGCAATAACAATTAAGAGAATATCCCCGTTTATGTAATTAACTAGCATCGTACCCGGCTTCGCCCGGGGATTTGTTTGACCCGTGGTTGTTTCCCAGTATTTGCTAGGTGCTGCCTGATCGTTCACTGAAACAGTCAATTTTTCTTTGTGTAACACTCCCCCTTTCCGTCAATCCTCTCCCTCCGCAAAGCAATATCGTAATCAAATATTGGGTCTAACATAAGCAATGCCTCACTAACGGGCATTCCCCGTTCAGGCCCCTCCCCACGCCTAGTAGCGTGCGAAAAATAACTGTCCTTCGTACATGACGTCATTTAATACAAGCCTTTGCGATGACCGCGCAGAGCAAATTGTTATTCGAGGCAACAATGTGCCAATTTTAACTTCTTTTGAGGGCAACAACGTCCCAGTTTCAACTTCAAGCCCAAAAATTGACACACTCGCACGTTTTCATTGTTGCCCTTCCGGGGATCGTCGTTGCGGTTGCTTCATTTCTGCTACGAGACTTTGGTTTATAATTTTAGATAAAACTATAAATAACAAGGCAATGAAGTAACGAAGTAATTAGTCACCTTAAAGACTGACCTTGTGGTAGTATCTTGTACTTACAAGGCCAATCTACTACGTGATTCTCTCTCTGTAGGCCACAGAGTCATGCACGGTATTCCGTTAATACGGAAGAAATGCTGTTGCCAACAATAATAAATATCCTGATTTTTTCAAGGGTTTAAAGCACTAGAATTAGTCGCTACTGATTGAATAGCAACCTTTACACTTACCCCACAGCTCTAATGAAACATTTCTCAGCCTTTTCTAGTTCGCCCCTTTCAACGTAGACGACGCACAAGTTATGAAGTCCTTGGATGTTGTCTGGGTCCAAGATTAATATCCTTTGGTAACACTATAAAATAAATTAAAAGTAAATATTTTTTTTAGTAAAATTTTCCCGTATACCAGGAATAGAAGAGTTGATGCTGTAGAGTTGAAAATAAGTGCAAAATGAATAAATCAGCCGTCATAAACAATACAGTCAAGTTTTATAAGATTTTTTTTTTTTTTTTTTTTTTACTAATTGGTTTAGGAAAGTTACAGTTATGGTACATTGCTGTCGGAAATACAAGATCAACGACATAGTCACAAGGTTGCCGAAAATAAGGAATACGAATTTTCCAGCCACGGGTTCAAGTAACACCTTTACATTTTTTACACACTTTATTTAAATTAAGGCATGTTTTGGGGGACAATTTGTAGTCTATTTTTGCACTCTGTCGTCCCTCCTGCACGTAGTCTATTTCCGATAATTTATACCACGCGCCATGGCTGTTTGCTGTGACGTGCATATCACGTGACTGGGCTAGTCCAATCATACGGCCAAACAGCCGTTGTTCTCGTTCGTCATTGGCTAACTCATGGTGACGTCATGGCAAACAGTCATTGCGCATGGTTTAGTCTCTGTACAAAACATACAAGCCCCCTTTTAAGGTTGCCATGGCAGAATAAACCCATGCAATTAAGAAATAGCCTGCTGATGGACATCATAAAAACTAGCCACTGCTCACAAACCCAACGAGATACCTTTCGAGGCCGAGTAGTCCTAATTGCCAGTACAATAATCGTGTGAAAAATTCTTCCACCTATCGAGAGTATGCTTTGCTAGGCTAGGTGGTTTTCATCAATCTCTGGGTATTTGGGTACCTCAGTTGCTATTCTCGTGTGCCTGTGGTGGTGCCTCAGTCAGCATTCCTCGGGGTAGACACTGCCAATGTTACTCTTTTGTCAAGTAAGACTACCCAGCCTTCAAGGTGTATTTCATAGTTTTTGAGTAATTACAATTCCAATAAAAAATTGTAAGGGCTGATATGTTATTCCAGAGCCACAATTATTGAATTAATTAAAGTTAGTGCCCCAGCAGTGTGATACCAGACAGTCGACTGTACCGCATTCATCTAGACACACGCTAGTGTGTCGCCACCAAGTGTAGACATCTGATTGTAGACATCCGATTGTTAAAAAATTGTTTGTTAATGATAAAAAGGCGGTTCACTAGCAGACATGTGTCTGGTAATTGTAAGCAAATAAAAGCATATTTTGGCTTGTTGAGGATAAATCCCAATGCGACAGAAATGTTTTAAATTGTGGAAAATGTAAGGGAAAGGGTCAGAGATTAAGAAAAACTAAAAGGTAAAGGATGGGTGTGCGCCAATCATAGAGAGAAAGATGCGTCAATAACGTTGTTTTTATGTTACTCTCTAGCTAGCTAGCTGACTAGCTAATAAGATTTTTCCCATATTAAATCCCATAGACTTTTTGCTCATGGCTAGCGCATAATTGAGATGCATGGTGATCTGAGCATGGTCCTTTTGTTGGTTTTGGGGTTGTAGGGGTCAGAATAAATGCGTGGGACGGTTTTGAAAATAGCCACCAGGGAATTTAAATTTCGTTTCTTTTCCAGGTTGCATCCAAAGGTTTCAAGCAACAATGGCTTGAACAATCAACACTGGTCCTCAGATGATTGTAAAAGTCTGGACGAACTAAAAGCTGAACTGTAACGAAGAACAAAATAAGCAAACATTTACGTTGATTGGATTGCGTAAGAATAAAGGTATGCATGTTAGATAATGGTTACGCAACAATAAGAGCATCCATGAGCAAGCAGGGTTTTTGCTAATAACCAACAAATAATATGCTTCGCGTTCTGCTGTCTTAGCAACGGGGTTTTCTGCATGACTAAATGTGAACGAAAATTGAAAATAAGCCAACAGCGAAAATCAATTATTTTCGATTTTCCCTAATATTATTTCCAGCGATTTATGTCTATTTATAAATGTGAACGAAGACAGCAAACGAAAAAAATCTCAATTTTGCTGATGTAACGGCTAATTATTTATAGACATTAAATGCCTCCAAAAAAAAGGTAGACATGAATATAAGATGGTGCGCTGACTTTTTGCGTGTTCACAGTCCTAAGTTACATGTGCCTATCAACTGCAAGCAACTAAAAGTATAGCTTGTCATGTCGAGATAAATCCTAACGCTGCCGAAATCTTGAAAAAGTAACGGGAAGAAACAAGGATAAACAAAACAACTAAAGGGCATGTGCAGATTGAGTGAGCGAAGTGAACGAATTCAGTGATTGTTAGCCAGTACCTGCAAAATTGGGATTGAAGAAGTTAAGCATATGAAGAATGCTCGTACAATAAAACTAAGCCATGTTAATTTGGCTAATCGAACAGCTAATTGGCAATGGTAACTTTGAAAATTATCAATATGAAAATTTATAGATATTAAATTCCTCCAGAAAAAAGGAACAGATGAAGATAAGACCGTGTAACCTTTTGTAGGTTCACAGTTCTATGAAAGTTGTGGCACAGAATAATACTTTGGACGTTAAATGAAAATTGGAGATTGCTACCGCTAGTAGCAATCTTCTAGTTTTCATTTAACTTTCGAACTATTAGTAGGTGCGATTAACTTGGCTAATAGGATTAACCTTGGCGGCCTTTCACTAGTTGAGTGATATCACTACCTTCAAAGGCCGATCCTTTTTGGAAACTTGGCGGTTTTTTACACCAGTTTTTGGTTTTGGGTGGATATTATTAACAATCCTTTTATGAGTCATCTTAAATCATCTAAAAAAATTATAGACAGCATGAGCATCTTGAACAATATACCGAAATAAAAACGTCCTCACACTTTCACAACATAAACAAACACTTTGTCTTTCAAATTTTCGACCCATACAGGTTGTTCATCAGGCTTCAAGGATTATTGGGACTTCCTACATCATCTTCCTTTGTTTTTGTTACCAACGAATTCAAATTCAGACGAGGGCTGCCAAATTTGAATTCGTTGGTAACAAAAACGAAGGAAGATGATGTAGGAAGTCCCACTAATCCTTGAAGCATGATGAAGCCACCTGTATGAGGTCGAAAATTTGCAAGACAAAGTGTTTGTCTATGTTGTGAAAGTGTGCGGACGTTTTTATTTCGGTAATAGTTTAAGATGATGAGCCTGATTGTGGTCCCTTTCTCATTTTCTTCCTTTCGTCTTAATTGCACGGAACATAATAATAAACTATATTTTCCAACAGCTTTACCTGTTCTGCTGCATCCAAGTCTCGTAAATTGTTAATGTAGATGTCTCCTAATAATATTAAGCCCTTTATATGCTCTGGATGATTCTGAAACAAAAATAGACCAGCATTGTTTAATTTTATTGCACAATTCGTCCTTTTGAATTTAGCTAAGTGTATTAGTGTGTACTTTTTAGAAATGCAAGCCTAGAGCTCATACTTTTAAAATTACACTGTTTTTTTTTTCAGATTCTCTATAGGGAATCCTATAGGAGACTTCTGTCCTCTTGTTCTGCTTTTTTTAAAGCATTTTTCTAGGACGTACAGATGTATATGATCTAGATTTGGAATTTGTTTATCATCTCTGTAATATGTGGCGCAGTGGCATATGAAAAATTGTCATGATATGCAATGAAAAAAAAGCATAACTATTCCATGACTAATTGGGGCAATGACTTGTCATGATTTTTTTTATGGTTTATGATAATCTGCTATCATGATTTCTCATGATCCACTGTCATGATTTATCATCATGAATAAGCACCAGCACGAACAACATGACAAACCGTGATAGCAGATCATGACAAATCAAGACTACCATTCATGACAAATCATAATAAATCATGAAAAGTCACTGCCCCAATTAGTCATGTGGTCATCGTGGCTGAGCGGTGAGAGAGCTCAGCCTGGTTGCGGGAGGTTTGCGGATCTGGTCAAACCCCTGGAAAGGGGACCTTGGCAAAGTCCCCGCCACGACTGCCGGCCAGGGTAGCGTGAGAGGCTACCATGCTCCTTCAGCGGCTATGGGATGTATTCTGGCTAATTCTGGGCAATCCGAGGTTTCCCGGATCGAATTCCCGGGCTGGCACCTCCCTTTACCAGATATTTCTTCTTCTCTAAAAATCTGGTAATGTTCAAAATTGAGCCGGTTCAGCCATGCAGGCATTAATTGCTTCGGCTGACTTAAGGCTCGCCAAAAATTTAATAAAAAAAATAGTCATGATTTTTTTTCATTGCATATCATGACAATTTTTTTCAAAAACGGCATGTGACTGTGGTTGACGCTCATGACCTAGCTGTCGATGTGCCATTACGCCTCAATTCTCCCCTATAAAAAAAATAGGCCTTAAAATATGGCTTAGGGCAATAGTAAGGTTGTGACAGTCATTCCAATGGAAATTCACTGAGACATCTTTTTAGGAAACAGCAATATGAAATGCGTCTTGACACATTGTAAACTAACGCATTATTGTGTGCGCGGTCTATCTTGAGTCCTGCAAGTATTTTATGCACGGATACGTCTTCCTGGAGGGGACGACTTTAGTCGATGGCCGCCATTGTTTTTGTAACCATCTTGGATATCAACAACGCACTCTTCTACTGAAAACGTACAATCGATTATCTGTGTTCGTTCTGCGGAGAACTCAAGATAGGCCGCGGACACTATAGCAACAGTCTCTTGTAATTGCTGCTTCTGAAAGCATTATTTTCAGAATACACAGTCCATTTACCGACCCTTATTTTGTATATTTGTGGTATTTGTAATAATATTTTATTACCTTCAATAATTGATGAAGAAAAGGAGCAGCTTCTAGTGGCCGCTGTCGGTCTGATAGAAGCAAGGCAAGATTGAAGAGGGCACTGCGTAAATCACCTTTTGCCTATCAGAGAAGAAACAAATGATTAATAGCCTACAAATAAAACTAGCAAGTTCATCACACCTATTCTAAGCTGAGAGAGGGAGAGAGAGAAAGAGAAATTGGTATTTACTTCACTTTGATGAAATACAAATGTAATAAAATGGCTCCATAAGACTGATGGTGTTTTCAAACCCAGCAAGGTCAAATTTAAGCAAACAGCGGTTAAAATATATGTTTGGGTGGTGAAATACGTTAGGATGGTCATTAATACGAAATACTAATACCTTGCTTTTATTTTCTTATAACCAGTTATTCACTTACCTGGACTGCTTTTCGCAGCCACTTTTCGGCGTTTTGGAGATCTTTGTCATCCATTGCCAACATCCCTAGGTTAAAATATATTTTCTCATTCCCATGACCCTTCTTGATCAACCGCAGCAATCTGTAACGAAATTTAATTAAATATTAGAATTGTTAAAGGGACACCCGGCCTGCCCTATAACATTCCACCTGCCTTATAACAGTTCACGGTGGTCGCCTTCCGCGCAAATACGACCACAAAAGTCATCTGAAATAGTACCTGCGTTCTTCGCAGTGAAAGAACGTGGCTACTGTCTCATTTGGCATTGTCCCTAATAGACGAACCAGCATGAACGCATTAATCGTGTCGTCACAAACTTGAATGATTCTCATATTTTAACATCACGATTTATAATTTTCTAGGCTAGTGTCTTATAAGTTTGCTTCGGCGATCTATTGGAATAATTAATTTTAATTTTTACCACATTACGCTTTTAGATTTTTGATCTCATGGTAATTATTAGCAAATTAGTACATGCACACACAGAGATGAAACGTCATGGTTATTGCAAGCGCGCAAAGCATCATATAGTTACGGGTCGTTCGTAAATAAAGTTCCATTATATTCAACAGAAAATCTCCTAGACGCCACATTTTAAAACGTATTTTTAGCAAGGGAAAGACTAACGGTAAGTAAATAGACCTTTTGGGCCGTACTTGATGTGGAGGATCGAGAAAAATGGCACTGGGAGGTATATCCCTTTAAACACGTAGCCGTATAGTAATAACACTAAGCACAAAAATAGGGAGTAATAGTTAGTGTCCTGGGTACCATTTTGACACAAACCATTTCAGTCCTAAGTTGAAATCTGCGTACCAGGAATAGGCTCAGCTTTCATTGCATAAGGCCAAGGGATAGAGTGACGTCATTTCAGTGCAAGCAGCTGAAACACGCACTCAACATGGTGGCTGTGACTAAATCGTTGATCCAGGTGGATTTACATTTTCGCGTCGTCAAACCGTTTTCTAAGTCTCTGATAAGTGAATACCAAGTTTCAGCCTTTTTCTGAAAAGAGGTTTG
>JAHWFP010176989.1:29608-45352 GCA_023313725.1 Lithobius niger
AAGAGGTTTGAAAGAAATCTCCTGATAAGTGAATACCAAGTTTCAGCATTTTTCTGAAAAGAAGTTTGAACGAAATCTCCTGATAAGTGAATACCAAGTTTAAGCCTTTTCTGAAAAGAGATTTGGAAAAATCTCCTGATAAGTGAATACCAAGTTCAAGTCTGATCTGAGAAGAGGTTTGAAAGAAATCTCCTAATAAGTGAATACCAAGTTTAAGCCTTTTTCTGAAAAGAGGTTTGAAAGAAATCTCCTGATAAATGAATACCAAGTTTAAGCCTTTTCTGAAAAGAGGTTTGAAAAAAATCTCTTAATATGTGAATACCAAGTAAGTGTGATCTGAAAAGAGGTTTGAAAGAAATCTCCGGATAAGTGAACACCAAGTTTAAGCCTGATCTAAAAAGGGGTTTGAAAGAAATCTCCTGATAAGTAAATACCAAGTTTAAGCCTGATCTGAAAAACGGTTTAAAAAAAATTCCTGAAAAGCGAATACCAATTTTCAACCCGATTTGAAAATCTGTTTGGAAGAGTTCTCCTAAGTGAATAGCAAGTTTAATCCCGATCTCAAAAGCAATTTGAAAGAAATCTCCTACATAGACAAAGAGACCAAGAGTTTCTAAATCTAGTAAGCCAAACGTCGTTCGTCGTATCAAAAATAATCGTAGGTTCAAACTTTGAAGGGATCTTAAGTTTTGAGCCACGGAAACTTAGTAACTAGAAAGTGAACAAAATGCAGATTAATTGACAAGCAACCCATTCAGAGATAAAATAATGGGTTTCTTCCCATTATTTCAAAAATAATTTCTGTGCGAACCACTCTACGACAAAATCAATCAGAAGTGAATAATTAAATAAGTCCAAATAAACAAAAGAGAAACTAACAGTCACCACTGCTTCCTTAATTACTTGAAGCTCAAAAACCACCACAGACGATTCACCTACACAGGCTTAATAAAACATTGGTTTAATTTTCAGTCTGTATTTGAACGTTTCTCAAAATTCACTAACTTGAGTAAAGTTTGAAGTAATCTTATACTTCACATGTCAGAACTCGTGAAGTATACTACTGTGTTCCTAAAATTTGAGCAACTTTCTGTATATTGTGCCACGGTTTAGCCAAACAGGATATTCTACTAGAGCAATTTGAAGTTTCCTGTAGATGTATAATCTCTGTAGTAACTTTGTTGTGTGCTAGTCTTAAACTAAATTAAATATATAAATTGCCAACAGATAGAAAGATTAAAGGCATAAATTATAAGGCATAAAGGCCGCAGTTTAGTCAAACAGAATGTTCTACTAGAGCAATTTGAAGTTTCCTATAGAGCAGTGACATTTGCCGCCATATTGGCACCAGTATGGGTTTTGGAGGGCATAACTACAAGGTGCACTACATAAAAATGGAGGGAAAAACAACGGAAGAGCGGATTTCTTAGGCTTAAAATAACGTTGTTTTCTCCAACAACAAAAATCGCGCGTTTTAGGCCTAAGAAATCAGTCTTCACAGCATCGGCTTCAGTATGACGTCCTTCTGTTTCTCTCTGTAGTGCCCCTTGCAGCTAACCCATCAGGGTTCCAGCATAGAGTTATATACAATAATACTACGTCGTGTCACTGCTCTACAGATGAATAATCTCTGCAGTAACTTTGTTGTGAGCTAGTCATAAACTAAATTAAATATATCAATGGCCAACAGATAGAAAGATTAAAGGCAATGGTCATTTGCTACGGTACAGTCTCGTTCAGAATTGTTAGAGCAATAATTAAAAACAATATAGTTAAAAAGAAAATACACCTTTTAATGTACTGTTTTTAGTTTTACTCAACTGTAAATAATTGAAGACGATTATGAAAAAAAAACTGGTATACGTTAATGTTTGAAAACACAATATAAGCGACAAGCATATTTTAATAGTTTGGAAAGCTAGGCCACGTACCTTTCATAAGCAGTTTTCTTCATATCAAAACTACCACTTTCTTGAATAAGTATAGCAGAATTCATGAGCGCTTGCTATATGTAAACAATAAAATTACTTAAAGTTCAAACACATAATGTCTGAATCTTCATATAGAACACACCTTCAACAATACTGATACACAGTACATCGTCAATGTGAACTTCAGAATCTGAATTTCACCTTCATGTTATAATACACTTCCAACAACAGTTGAACCCATTTCTTCAATCTTAACTTCAAGCACATAGATTTTATCTTCATGGTATAACATACTTTCAACAAAAGTTGAACATAAATATTCAATCTTAACTTCCAATATATTATGTATAAATTTCATCTGCAAGTTAGAATGCACTTTCAACTAAAAACTGAACCTAATGCTTCAACCTTCAAATATAGAACATCTTAATTTCATCTTCATGTTAGAACTCAATTTCAAAGCACTGAACCTAAAGTCCTCAATCTTTACTTCAGTCTATACCACGCGCCATGGCTGTTTGCTGTGACGTGCATATCACGTGACTGGGCTAGTCCAATCAGACGGCCAAACAGCCGTTGTTCTCGTTTGTCATTGGCTAACTCATGGTGACGTCACGGCAAACAGCCAGTGAGCATGGTTTAAGTTAGCGTGAGTATCAAACGGAAGCAACGTAAACAAAACTGTCAATTTATTTGAGGAATGTGCTATAATTAATTAAGTCAGGAGCACATAAAGAGCATACAAGAGCTAGAATGAAGTGAGTTGGGCAGTATTAACGCTCTGACCCTGGGTTTCACAGGAACACACACGCATTCGGTCTATTTTTTGTTCTACACATACACACCCACCGTATAAGGAATTTTTAACATAATTGGTTAACATGACAGGATAGCGTGTTCACAAATCGGTCAATGTGCAGATCTAAGTTGGCTGTGATAATAGTTGGAGTATAGGCTATCGTGACACGTTTATTTTCAATATAATATCTTCGATTTAAAGCAGAGATATTCATTTGACTCTTCAAATGCTACTGGAGTATGTTAAATCAGAGTTCGTTACTGGTTGTTCTCTGAATAAATTCTTTCACGTTAAGTTTTTTTTAACTGCAGGCAGAAATCGAAATGTGTCAACTGAACAGTATACAGTAGGGTAGATCAAAAAAATGCTTTGTTTAAATTTCAAATCGTAATAGTGTGGAAAAGTTGGTCTTCGACCTCCCAATCCTCGGAACCCCTTGACACAACGTGTCCAAGCTTTGCTTTCCCGCTTGCCTGGCCAGCGGAAAACCGTGCTTTTCTGCTGGATCCCGGGCCATGTTGGGATAGCAGGGAATGAACAAACTGATTCTGCTGCGAAAGAGGCCCTTTCTGGCCCTCTCGGTAGGGATCTCAGCCTTGTTCCCTCAGATGCCTTTCCAACTCTGCGTCTGAGGTTACACGCTTTTTGGCAAACCTTGTGGGACAGACAGGACGGTAATAAGTTACGGGCCATTAAAGGCACTGTCGAGGAGTGGCACTCGGCGTGTTGCCGCAGTCGCCGTGAGGAGGTTGTGTTGGCCCGTTTGCGAATTGGTCACACCCGACTTACTCACTGTTTCCTTTTGCGGGGGGTTGACCCTCCTGAATGTTCTTGGTGTCGACGGCCACTTACGGTCCGGCACTTACTTGTTGATTGTCGCCATCTTGATGGTGTTCGTCGTCGGTTCCATCTTCCGCATGACATTGCGCGTGAGTTGGGCGATAAGTCTGTCCTCCTGTCCGGTGTTTTTCAATTTTTGCAGGAGGTACAGATGTATGACAAGATTTAGATTAGGGGTTTGAATAACATCTCTGTAATGTGTGGTGCAGTGGCAACCCGGACCACTGCACTGTGACTGAGGTTGGCGCTAATGACCAAGTTGTCGACGCGCCATTAACCCTTAACCCCCCCCCCCCTCCTAATCACTACCCCGAATGGAAAAATTTCTAAAATAATTTTTTGAGGTGCCCACCTGGTCCTAAAGTTTAACATTAAAAGTCAATGAGAAAAATCATAATTCTGAAAGAAAAATTTTTGACTAATTTTAAAGACAGCTTTTTACATTATCTAATTTGGTACTCTCAGAGACCATTAAAAAAAAAACAGAATTAAATTTTTTTTTTTATATTTTGTCCCTAAACTTCGTTTTAATTCAAGGCGTAAAATCGACAAAAATGCCTTTTTTCCCTATTTTGATGGTCGATAATTCGCATTGTTTTCTTGAAGAAAAAAAATGTTTTTGATTTTGGCTTCAATTTGGTGGTCTCTGAGAATACAAAATGAGTAATGTAAAAAGCGATATTTTAAACTAGTCAAAAATCACTTTTGCAGAATTAGTGATTTTTCTCATTGACTTTTAATGTTAAACTTTAGGCCCAGGTGGGCACCTCAAAAAATTATTTTAGAAATTTTTCCTTTAGGAATAGTGATTAGGAGGTTGAAGACCAACTTTTCCACACTATTACGATTTGAAACTTAAAAAAAAAAAAACATTTTTTTTGATCCACCCTAGTATACAGTGTGGTTTCAAAACAAATTATAGCTCGACAAGTTACTGGTTACCCTTGACGGACATATTTATTACACAGCATTAAAATTTTCAAGTAAAAACCGGGCAATTCATCAGAAATCTAGAACACTAAAAACAAAACCTACAATATAACGTTAAAAATACAGCCTGCACATTCCCGAAAATCAATAAAAACATAACTCAATTCTTACCATAAAAATGTCGGTTCACGCTCCGTCAACAAATGAAAAAACGTAAAGGATCATGGGATCCAAATTACACTAATACATTTTTTCTTAACACGTCAATTGCCCACGGCTCCATAATTGGATTTTTTTTTTAGTTAAATGCAGAGTCGTATTCTTATTTAAAGTTAATAGCATCGTACCCGGCTTCGCCCGGGGATTTGTTTGACCCGTGGTTGTTTCCCAGTATTTGCTCGGTGCTGCCTGATCGTTCGCTGCAACAGTCCATTTTTCTTTGTGTAAAACTCCCCCTTTCGTCAAACCTCTCCCTCCGCAAAGCAATATCGTAACCAAATAGTGGCTGTAACATAAGCGCTGCCCCACCAACGGGCATTCCCCGTTCAGCCCCTTCCCCACTCCCAGTAGCGTGCGAAAAATAACTGTCCTTAGTACATGACGTCATTTAAGACATGCCCATGCGATGACCGCCCAGAGCAAATTGCTAGTCGAGGCAACAATGTACCAATTTTAATTTCTTTTCAGGGCAACAACGTCCCAGTTTCAGCTTCAAGCCAAGGAATTGACACACTCGCACGTTTTCATTGTTCCCCTTCCGGGGGTCGTTGCGATTGCTTCCTTTCTCTTATGAGACTTTGGTTTATAATGTAAGATTGTTATTGAGCCAATGATTACATCAACTCATTGATCCATTCACATGATCGCTCGAAACAAATCTAAGGGCCGTTCAGCGACATGTTAAAACTAAAAACTTGGACCTAGAAAATGACGTTTACCCAAATGCTACATTTGCCCAATTCTAAAAATTCCTGAACCTGGCGTTAAAACATAGATATTGTACTCCACAACAAAATATAAGCTATTGTGCGTGCAGCGTATCTTGAGTCCTGCAGGTATTTTATGAGCGGCTACGTCTTCCTGGAGGGAGCGGCTTTAATCGACGGCCGCCATTGTTTTTGTAACCATCTAGGATATCAACATGGTGCTCTGCTAACGAAAACATACAATCGATTATCTGTATTCGTTCTGGGGCGAACTCAAGATAGGCCGCGGACACCATACTGCATTTTTTTGTTTGGTAAAATAAAACAAGCCAATCGCTGCATCTAAAAAACTGTCAGTAAAATGTAAAAAAAAAATAATAATAATAAAAATGCACGCCCGTGTCAATTTTTTTGAATATCTCTCAACATGCGAACCATTTAATTTATTTTTTTTACGGAGTAATTAGTGGGCAACAGAACTGTGTCTTCAACTTTAATTTCTGCATGCCAATAGAGCAGCGTCAAGTGACGTCATATGGATCCAAGCCGGATACCTGCAAGGGGCACTATATTGAAATGGTGGATTAAACAACGGCACTTCAAGTCAAGCCAGTGCTTTGAGAGTGGATTTCGTAGGCTTCAAAAACCGTTGTTTTCTCCAATCCCTTATGCTGCTTATAGGTTGTAATCGGAAAATAAAGATTCTTCACTTGCTTAAAAATGTCAGCAACTGCCAACACATCGACAAAAATCGCGCGTTTTAGGCCTAAGAAATCCAGTCTAACAGTATTGGCTTCAGTAAGACGCTCTTCTTTTCCCCCCACCAGTGCACCTTGCAGCTAACCCAGTAACTGGCTCCACCATAGAGTTATATACAATAATACTACGTCGTGTCACTGCCCTAAAGAAAAGTTTGTACAAACAACAAAAGCAAATAAATGATTACGCATTAAAACTTTTTCCTCTACCTCGTGATCGGGATCCAATTCCAGGGCTTTGTTAAGGTACGCCAACGCTTGAATGGTTTTGCCTTGTTCTAAATAAACCACCCCTAGCTGCAAAAAAAAAACCCAAAAAACAATACGTTCGTTGTCATTAAATCCAGTCGGATAAGAGAGTCTATTGAAAATGCAACTGTAAATTCTGTACGTACATTGTAATATAAATCCGGGTTGTTACTGTCATATTCTAATGCTTTTTCGTACACTTCTTGGGCTTCCTTTGTTCTGAAATACGACAGTTTTTATCCGGAAATATTAATATTTTTAAAGTTGTCTATTACACCTTAATTTCGCAGACCCACCACAAAAGTTTACATTTCATAACCATAATTAATAATTTATTACATGAACGTTCCAAAAAAATAGCAGAAAAACGGAGTAGAATAACATTCTACTAAATAATAACGTAGTAACAAAAGTTTACTGAAAAGCTTATTTCAACATTGGAACTATTATTATACAGTATATCGACGTTTTCTGCTAACACCTTTAAAAACGTGCTAAAAATTGACCAAATTCCAGCCACACACCGGGGGGAGGGGGGGACGGGTATGAAATGTGGGCTAAAACATGAAACTGCGCAAAACTTTCAAATAAAGCTGTTTATTTTTAATGAAAGTAACACGTTATTGAAGTAGTGCAGTTTGTGTTAAGGATCCGTCTGTCTTCACTGTACTAACTGCCATCGGTGTAATTAAGATATACGGATGTAATTATAGGCTCAGAGGAAAGGTGGAGAGTTGCTTTTTCCAAACAGGGTAATAAATCAGCTTTTGTGTGATAGTATATAATGAGGGATAAAAGCACCAAAACGTGAATGAATGAATAAAAAGCATGAAAGGTGCGACATGTATACACTAATTTCGCAACGGTTCGAGTCAGACGACCCTTTATCAAGAGTAAAAAAAATTTAAGATGTTGAATAAAAACTCAAATCATTTTACAATGTACGCAGGTTATTCGTTTGGTGTTGGTTGGGTTTTATTTCTCAAAATTAAATAAAAATACTCAAAATAAAAAAAAAATAAAAAATTACACTTGATAAAGGGTCGCACACTGGTACGAAACGTCGCGAAATTTATATACACGTTGCCTCTTTCAGGATATTTATTCATTCATTTGTGTAAACGAGCTTTGCAACAAATTTGGACTGGTCGAGTTTCTAAAACGTTAAACAATTCCTAGATCTTGCCAACCTGGGTTGCCTTGTCTGAAAATGCATACCTATTTTGTTTTATAAGAACGTCTCCCCTATTGATGTAAGCTTGCGTGTAATCTGCCCTCATACTGATAGCTTGTCGGTACAACTGAAAAGGGAAACCACGAAGTCAAAAACACCTTTATTTTTTTAATAGAATTGAAAATAAGATGCAGGATTTCGTAATTGTCGAGTAAAGAAAATTATTATAAATTTAAAACCCTTCATGACTTACTGCATCAGCTTCTTCTAGTCTTGACTCATTCTTGGATATTAAGTTAGCTAAGTTGATAAAAACGTTGAGGTGGTTTGGCGCTACTTTGGTGAAGTAAGATTCCCCTGGACGGGGCTGGGGTAATAAATCTTTGGCCTAGGGAGAAAAAAAATTTAAAAACAATTATTAAAAGGCTAAATGTGACGATTCAGGGGTGTTCGAACGTGTATTTGTTCATAACTTTGCTTTATAGGCATATCAGGGAAGAACAATATTCTTGCACAATGCTGGAAATATTCACCTTATTAAAAATAACTTCTGCTTCTTTATACATCTTTAAATTATTGTAGGTTCGACCCATGTTGATGTAGGCGCCAACATCATCTGGTTGTACTCTGTAAACAGAAAAAAAATTTTTGAAAGTCATACACCATAAGTTATGGTAATTCATGGTGAGGCCTTATGAAAAGGGCACATCTCCATAGCAATACCTGTAAAATGAGCTGAGAACCAGCTTTATTCACCGCACCAAAGAATTTATTTTAGTGATACAAAAAAAGCGTTACTACCAGTAGTAAGTAGTTAGTAATTAGACAAATATCGACGTTATTCACGTCGTTTTTTGAACAAGAAACCGGTAAACTGTGCCATTAATAATGATTTTTATGTTGTCAGCAGACCATACTCTCCCGATCAAACAAGTTTCAGCCTTTTCAGTCGCATTGTTATTTATCCTCAGATGGCTGAAAACAGCCAAACTGCATTATCTCTAAAGACACAACGTGTCTAGTGGTCGCCATGCTCATACATATGTTTTATCTGGATGTTATCGTTAATCGTGGCGGGCGACACACTAGCGTGTGTGTTGATGCGATAAGACATTTCCTAATTATTCATTCATTTTGTTAGAAAGTACTGCTATAGTTGAAACAAAACTTTTTGTTGGCTTCGAAAAACCAAGCGTCATCTGCTTCGATGATTGGTTTGGTAGCAAAGACGTCACCAACTGAATCTCGCTCGTCTGTAATTTACCACGAGAAATAGCTGTGCCATAGCTCAGACAC
Source organism: Lithobius niger (assembly GCA_023313725.1). Lineage (NCBI taxonomy): Eukaryota > Metazoa > Arthropoda > Chilopoda > Lithobiomorpha > Lithobiidae > Lithobius > Lithobius niger. Next base: position 38,512 of record JAHWFP010176989.1, read on the forward strand.
GTTCAACTGAGTGAACCGACCTGAGTGAACTGAGTGAACCGACCGAATAGAATGGTCTAAAGGTCCCTGATTCTGACGATCTTGAATCAATTAGCCTGGGGCCGGGAAACGAAACCTTCAACTTCTCTCCCTGAGGACCTTGCGACGAGGGACGGAATATGAAGCGATAGTTACAAATTAGGAAAATGTAAGCACTGGAACGAAGAATTTTGAAAAGAGAAACCCAAAGTGTTCCCGACGTTTCGAGCTGATTCCAGCTCATTATCTAGGGAATAAAAAATAAAAATACACTAAAAACAGCATAACAGCCAGCCGAATGCGGAGAAAACTGTCGAAGTCAAAACAACGATTCGAACAATTTTAAAAGCCACTAACGTGAGTTGGTGGCCCTGTTTTTTTTTTTTTTTTTGTATTGATTTAATGTTTTATTGTAAGCGCTGAGAGTCTTTCTCTTTCTTTTATATTTGTTTGGTCATCCCATTAACGTAGTGTTAAATGGTTACGGGTGAAAAAATCCCTACAAAATGGGCCGAAAATTTAATTCGTGATTTTACTGCATGGCTTTATGGGTTTCTACCCGTCAGGAAGTACCTCGTACTCTTTTCATACAGTTTACCTTGTGATTTTTTTCTTTATTTATTGCTTTTTTTTTTATTCTAATGTGGAAGCCAAGAAGCAGTTTCTTTACCTCCCTGTGCGTGTTTGTGGCCTTTATATCACTACTGATAAAGGATGAACAGCTATTAAGCTTGACTGGAACTTGTAGCAGTTCCACCCCGGTAGCACAATGGTTACAGCACCTGGCTAGAAAGCGGTAAATCCTGGGTTCGAGTCCCAGTGGGGACAGTTGTCTTTTCGGGTTGTCTGGATATTGTGCACTTTGGGCTTTTCTTTTCAACATAAGCGACAGCTACAACATGGACACTCCCAACGTCCTAGGGACGTGTATGCATTTATTAGCTCCTGATTTAAATACATGACGGTAATTATGTAGTTTAACCGAACCACGCAAAGTCACTCAAAGTTTGGTAGTTCTTCATCGTCTTCTCATTACACGTTATAAAAATGAAGGGGGGGGGGGGGGTGTTTTTTTTTTGAGCTCTCCAAACACGTTTTTAGTTTTCCAACGTTTTTAAACTACGTAAAACGGTCGGCTCGGCCGTGTTGACAAGGGGCCATGTTCTACATACAAAGTAGCACGAAAAGGTGACTTCGGGAAAACGGAAAGTAATGTTCTAAACTATGCTGCCTTGCTCGCATTGCCAGCGCTTCTTCAGTTTAGGTGGGAAAAGGATTTGGTTGCGATTTCTGATGTTATGTGTTTAGCCGCAGCAAGTGCGGTAGCGCCAGCGAGGCTCGTATTTGATACGAAATGAGAAAAAAAATAATAATTTCCGTTTCTTTCATGGTGATTTAAATCAGGTTTTCCTGCTACTGTCCTTTTACGTGTTTTCAGTGTTTTTTTTTTTCAGAACTTAAAGCACATTTCCCCCAGATTTTTAAATTTGAAATGGGAAGAGGATGAAGATCTGCGTCAGTTAATACAAAAAATGAGTGATTCGGAGTGGTTTGGTTAAACTACTTAATAACCTAAAAGACGTATAGTACTTAAGTTCGCTAGATCTCTTGTCAACCTTTCCCTTTTTCCCTCAAAACTATACGACAGTAACGTAAACGACGAACGTCTGTTGCCTAAACAAACAGTTCATGTACAGGTTGCAAATGCTTGGGAATACAGTCGTAATATTTTGCTCTAGCCATAAAAGGACCATTACATTCTGCAATGTGGAGTCACCGTAATACCACCTATAACCCGCAGAAGTTCTCGAAAGCAGTCACGGCAACCCACAAACTGTATCATAAACCGATGTGCCTCACAAGAACCCACTGATCCAGAACGGAAACGCTCAATGGCAATACCCTCATTAACTCTCGTCTTTATTACGCAAGAAGAACCTGCATTAAAGTATAACAGTCTGATGTACAATGTAAGATTGGTTAGTGGCCAGTAGGGTGCTATAAAATACTGGAAATATTTGATGTAAATGCCATTAACAACTATTGTTACAGCCACTAAGATTGGAGTGTAAATACCTAATCTTTGTTACGTTGCAACGGGCATTTAATGGAAGACGGCAGTAGCACGCTGCAAGTCTGAAGTCCCTCCAAACCTCCTCGCATTGGCTAACTATTGTGCAACTTCCAGGAAGACACAGGGACTCGTGTCGTCTCATCGTTCGCGCGCCACATGGAAATAGAGTACTATAATACATATAAGGCGTGAACACACCCAGAAGTCATATCTTAGAACAATCTTTTTTTTTTAATAATCGCTGTTATCATCATTGGAACTCGCGTTGACCGTCTTTATAGTTAACTTGTCTCACGTTCTATACCACGCGCCATGGCTGCGCTGTGACGTGCGTTTCACGTGACTGGGCTTGTCCAATCAGACGGCCAAACAGCCGTTGTTCTCATTCGTCATTGGCTAACTCATGGTGACGTCACGGCAAACAGCCATTGCGCATGGTTTCAGTCATCATTTGTACCACTGCGTTGTCCAGAGCGATCTGAGAAACTTTTCAGTTTCTTGCGATCCCAGGCCACTTCCGGTAATGGCCGGGGCTTTTACGTCGATGCTAAAAGGCGTCTCAGGTCGCTCTGGGTCAAATAATGACTTCGAACGTGAGATAAGTCATAACAAAAACGTTCGGCGCGAGTTACAGTGATGAATAATAACGTGTAAGCATAAAATTTAATAACTCTCAATACAAGTATGGACGGTTCTGCGATATATGACTTCTGACTGGTCTTACCCCTTCATTATATGTATAGTAAGTACTCTGTGTCTATATGCGGCGAGCGAACGATGAGACGACTGCTTAGTTAACCCTTTAGTTTGTGTTTTATTCTTTGTTTAATGCACGGTGGTGACGTCACGCTAACACATCCCAACTTAAAAATACGGTTATTCTAATAATTCGCATACGTCACCGTGGGTTAATTTTAAAGACCAACACTTTTTTGACATTCTAAATATTTTTTGATATATTTTTTTCGGGGTCTACACACACAACCCCTGCTCCACCATCTGAGACATATAATGTCCAACTTTGCAAAACCACCGTACACAACACAAATTCAACCAGCACACCCCATTGCAACCACCATAAATACGCACATTGGCAGTCTGCGACATTTTTCGTACTAACACGAAAAAAAAACCTCGCATAACTATGCAAGCCCCCCCCCTTCCCCCACCCATGGAGGAATGGTCCAACCCGGCAACCTTTCGTTCCGACGGTACGAAAACTAGGCTACTGACACTTTGTAAACACACCTAAAAACCTGAGAGTCTCAAGAGAATAGCGCATTTTATACTCCATAAAAACTAAAAAAAGGTTGAAAAAATATACTCTGTTTTACCTTTAACACAAACGTCGGTGACTGGCACGGGGTAACGGGACGTTCTCCCATACGTGAGACTTTCGTAGACAGGAAGTTTAACCCGGAAGCTTCAGCTCAGTAATTTACATATCAGTCGCATGTGAACGTTCTTAAATTAATCCTGATTCACAAATAAAATGTTCAAATAAAAAAATTTTAAATCTCAAATAAGTCGATATGTTAGCTTGACGTCACAACTTACTGTTAAAGCACATATCCGTGAGCTATAGGCGGTTTAACGGCTTTATTTGCTCGTATGCTCGAAACGGCTAGTCCAATATCTCGGGGGGTGAAGGAAAATCCTTTCGCGCTATCGCGGTCGTGCGATTTCTCTCCATTCCCTCGATATTGGACTAGCTGTTTCTCGCAAACGATCAAATATCGCCGTTAAACTGCCTATAGCTCACGGATATCTTTTACATATTGATTGGTTTTTTTTCCCAATGCAGAGGCCAAGAAGGAAGTTGCTTTCCCTACTTGTGTAAGTTTGTGGCCGTTAAATCACTATTGAGAAAGGTTGAAAAGCTACTATGCTCGGCTGGAACTTATAGCAGGGTCCACCCCGGTGGCATAGTGGTTACAGTGCCTGGCTAGAAACCGGTAAGTTCTGGGTTCGAGTCTCAGTCGGGGCGGTTGTCATTTCTTCTTTCTCAGGTTAGGGTATCTCGTAGTCTCACAAGGCAAGTATTTAATGCAGCCTGGTCGCTTCATTAAACTTTTACCTTATGATTTATTCTTTCTTTATTGCTCGCATTATTTCTAATGTGGGGGCCAAGAAACAAGTTGCTTTCCCTCCTTGTATGTATGTTAGTAAGCTTGAGGTCACCACTGAGAAAGGTCTTAACAGCTTCTAGGCTCTGCTGGAGTCGCCCCGGTAGCCCAGTGATTAGAGCGCATGGTTAGTAAGCGGGTATTCATGGGTTTGAGTCCCAGTCGGGGGAGTTTTCTTTACTGTCTTTCTCAGAATAGTTTATCTCGCAGTCTCAGAAAGCCAGTCGTTAGTGCAAACTGTTTGCTTCCTTAACCCATTGCCTTGATAACATCGCCGATCGACGTACTACACGTAAGTGTAGCCGCACACCAAAATTTACAAAACGTTGCACCTGGAGGAGAGGCCCCCGGCAGATGAAACTAGGAGCTTCGCTTTGTTGTCGTGAAACGCCTAAAGACGTCTCGCGACACCGTCGCATCCGGTGTGTGGCGCTCAGCTCATTCCTATGGTTTTGGAGACAGGTTTTGGAGACAGATTTTGGAGATAGGGGTGGAGACAGGTGTGGAGACAGGTTTTGGAGACAGGTTTTGGAGATAGGTTTGGAGACAGGTTTTGGAGACAGGTTTTGGAGACAGGTTTTGGAGACAGGTTTTGGAGATAGGTTTTGGAGACAGGTTTTGGAGACAGGTTTTGGAGATAGGTTTTGGAGATAGGTTTGGAGACAGGTTTGGAGACAGGTTTGGAGACAGGTTTGGAGACAGTTTTGGAGACAGGTTTGTCGACAGGTTTGGCGACAGGTTTTGGAGACAGGTTTGGAGACAGGTTTGGAGATAGGTTTTGGAGACAGGTTTCAGCAAAATGTTCTGTCGTGCGAAGTTTTATCGATTTTGGTGCGCGGCAAACTTTAAAAAAAGATCCCCTCTGGACGTACGTCTGGAATGGAAGGGGAGTTAACAGTAAATTTAACATGTGGGATCCAAGCTTTTCTAGGATACCTTGAAAGCAATTTTTAAAATCAATTACTCTGTTTAGAAGGGGATTGTTCAGAGAATTTTCTGATATCTTTTCGCAAAACGACCGCCATGCTCGACATACTCCGAAAAGACCACACCTGTCTTTTCTGCTTCAGTAATTTATACAGTTCAAAGCTTTACTCGTCACTGATTGGTCACCGGCAAACAAACCACAGAGCTTGAGAGCATATCTCACTTAGAGCAAGCTGTTTGCTCGCATTGAGTCATGCCCATATTAGGGAAATGACGTCACGAACGGTAATCGTCGGACTTTTATGAAAACAAGAAGCAGCTTCACGTCAGGATAAGAAGTGGTTACGCCCATATGAGGGCAATGATGTCCCTTACGCGAATCGTCGCACTTTTACGGAAACACGAAGATGAATCGCGTCAGGATTCCTAATGTGTTTAAGTTTTATTTACAGGCAACTCCCTAAAAAAATGTTTACTACTATTACATGGGAAAATCTTAATTGTGTTCATAACCCTATAATTGTTCGCGGAAATGGTTAATTGTGTTCACAACCCTATACTTGTTCGTGGCAATGGTTAATTGTGTTCACAACCCTATACTTGTTCGTCGAAATGGTTAATTGTGTTCATAACCCTAGACTTGTTCGTGGAAATGGTTAATTGTGTTGATAGCCCTATACTTGTTCGTGGAAATGGTTAATTGTGTTCATAACCTTAGACTTGTTCACGGAAATTTAAGACTGCAATCTAAAACTAAAACCACAAGTTGAAGCTTGTACCATTTCAGTGAACAAGAGTTGGGTTATGAACATAATTAAGAATTATCCAGTTATGAAAAAGTGCACAAAAGATTTTACGGAGTTACCTGTAAATAAAAATTAAATCCGGTTTTAGGTGACGTCACTTTGTAAAATGGTGTCGCTGGAAGCCACTAACGTGAGTTGGTGGCCCTGTTTTTTTATTGATTTAATGTTTTATTGTAAGCGGTGAGAGTCTTTCTCTTTCTTTTATATTTGTTTGGTCATCCCATTAACGTAATATTAAATGGTTACGGGTGAAAAAAACCCTCAACAATTGGGCCGAAAATTTAATTCGTGATTTTACTGCATGGCTTTATGGGTTTCTACCCGTCAGGAAGTACCTCGTACTCTTTTTATGTATTGCTTTTTTTAGTCTAATGTGGAAGCCAAGAAGCAGTTGCTTTACCTCCCTGCGCGTGTTTGTGGCCTTTATATCACTACTGATAAAGGATGAACAGCTATTAAACTCGACTGGAGTCGGGGCAGTTGTATTTTCTATCTTTCTCAGATTAGTTTGTCTTGTCACAAGGCTACTCTTTAATGCATCCAGTTCGCGTCGTTTTAACCTATACCTTGTGATTTATTCTTTATTTATTGCTCGCATTATTTCTCATATGGGGACCAAGAAGCAAGTTGCTCTCCCTCCTTGTGTGTGTTAGTCAGCTTTAGGTCACCAGTAAGAATGGCCTTAACAGCTACCGAGTCGCCCCGGTAGCCCAGTGATTAGAGCGCCCGGTTAGTGGACGGGTATTCCAGGGTTCTAATCCCAGTCGGGGCAGTTTTCAATTCTCTCTTTTTCTGATTAGTGTATCTTTAATGCAGACTGTTTGCCTAGTTAACCCTTTGCCTTGATAGCATCACCGAGCGACATATAACACGTAAGACTAAAAAAAAAA
>JAHWFP010176990.1:714-30696 GCA_023313725.1 Lithobius niger
CGGCAGCAGCAGTTGTGAAATTTGTAACCAAAGACGGACAGTAAAGCAAAGAAAAAAATGGCTGGCTATAAAAATCGGGCTATCAGAGTTATTTGCTGCAAAACGTGAAACGGGAAAATGTAATCAGTCGTCTCCCTCGGTAACGGGAGGGGGGGGGGGAGGGAGTGAATATCGTTTAATTCCTGGAAAACAATTGTGTTAGTAAAACAGTGTTAATGTTTTACACGATTAAAAAAACGTTGGCTTCGCAATGCTTGCATTTATGCAAACAACGCAAACAGGTGAGTAGTTATGATATGATTACGACTTAACAACTTTATTCAGAAAATATAATAAAGAACATATTGCAATGCAGTTATCAAATCGCTGAAAAAAACGAAGCATTTTTTAGGCTAGAACAATGAGTAGTTAGGAACCCAAATTCCGATTGTTTCTTATTATGTTTGCGTATAACACAACTGCTAATAAATCCGGACAGCTTGAACTGAACTGTCAAAAATAATAAGCAACAACCAGAGGCATTGAACGATGTTGGCGTACATGTTGAGGCAACGCTTCACTCTTATATCTACTGCGCTAGAACCCGCGAGCAGCTGTCTGGTTTAGCCTTATGTCCCCCGGTTCATTTTCACTACTATTATCGATTGGATTTCGATAGCTTAATACACTGGAATACAATTGTACGTTCGCAGCGGTCCGGCTTACGTTTCATAATGAGTATTCAGTAGTTTTTTAGTCCAGAGTTGCGTCGATTCATCGGATCGAGAACCGCGGCCATGTTGGATCCACAGATCACAGAACTGCGTGGCGTCAGTTGTTTGTGTGCTAGTCCACTAGTCACGTGCTTCCTTTCTGCGCTTTGATTGGTTGTTAAGGTTATTTTGGCGGGAGTGGTAAATATGTCGTCACACCCCGTTCCTATTTACCCTGCAGTACATCTGCATAAAAGCAATACTACCGGAAGTCCGTAATGAACTATCTTCTCTAGTCCTTCATCTTTGGGTTTTATCAAAAGAAAATGAAACAGAATGAATGAATGTCTGTTTCATTTTCTTTTGGTTTTATCCCCCTTTCGCTTTCCCTGTGGGTACATTGACGTTTGATATACAACGCAAATTCACGAATCACGGAAATATAATATATACATGTATATTCTTACAATCATTGACGCCGATTGCCTGTTACGCTGATACGCTATGTCTCTGTGTGAATGCTAAGCGCTATTCCCACATCCGACGAACAAGCCTGCTTGTTTTGACTCCGACTATGCCCGCTCGTAGAATTTCACCAGAATATCCTAAGGTACGTATTACCAAAATATAAGGATCTTAGCTGGCTACCTTTTTAAGATTAAATTTCTACATGTTTGTTATTTTAAAGACTGGGGAAAAAAACCGAAAAAAGACAAATCGGGTCCATTGTTGTTGTCGTGTTGTAATTATTATAGCAGGGTTCCCATCAATCTGGAAAACCTGGAAAACTCGGGGAAAAAATTAAGAATTTAAATAATGTATTTCCCATCAAAAACCTTCAGCATTTTTAACACAAAACTGGTAAAATGTGTGAAAAAAATTCCTTCCTAAAATTACGGTAAATAGCCTGGGATTTACTCTGGAGAACTTGGAAAACTCCGGGAAATTGGTTTCAGTGTTTTGGTGGTAACCCTGTATAGGTTAGGTCATTTACCTTGGCTCGAATTTCCACACACAGGTTTCTAACTATCAGTAGAAAATGTCAAATTGTTCGTGTGGGTTATTTCTACTATTTTTTCCCGCACCTATGTTCTTCTGGCTTCTTTCTGAGAATTGTTATTTTTGTTTGTTTGTTTGCTAGAGATTCACTATAACCTTTTTTCATGCCTGGCGCACAATGCATTTAATAAGATTAGGAAGTAGGACTGACTGTTAGTTGCAGCAGATGTACTATAGCAGACGTCAGTCAAACTTGCCAAGTTTTCAATTTATTATGCCCCCCATCATAGCTATAGGCTCAGGCTTTTTTTTTCTTAGATACGTTGCTAACACTATTATTTATTTATAGTATGACTGTTCAGTGTACTGTATAAGGTCCATTTACCTACTAATTACTTTCTAGATGAAAATGTAATTTTTAATTCCACCCCCCCCCCCAAAAAAAGGTTTTTTAAATTTCTGATTGCCGGAACCCGAAACACAAAAAAAGATCAGATTCATACTTGAAAATAAAACTTATTGGGGGGGGGGGGAGTCTTTTACGTAATTCTCTGGCAGTAATGAAATCGAATTACATTTTTTTCCCACTTACGGTGAATCACCTACCAGTAAAATGTCAATTTCCTGTTTTGTGTTTATACACATCCAAGATTTAAAAGGTTCATAATGCTAGAATTAAACTCAACGCCAGCTATGTGGTGGTAGTGTGGTAACGGGCCTAATGCCTACCACAGAATATAGGCTAAGTAAAATTAAAATATGAAAGTCTAATAGTTCAAAAGTTAAATGAAAACTAGACTATTGCTACTCGCGCTAACATCAAATTTTCATTTAACATTCAAAGTATTATTCGGTGCGATGTTAAAACTTAGCTAATAGGATTAATCCTGGCTGCCTTTCCCTGGTTGAATGATATCATTTTTTTCAAAGGCCGACCCTTTTGGAAATTTTCCTGGCTCTCTTATACCTCTTTTGGTATCAGAACTTTCATAGGTCTGTGAACGTAACAAATGCAAAACTGCGTTATCTTCCTTTGTCATTTTTTTTTCGGGAGGAATTTTATGTCTGTAAATTTTCACTTCTATAATTAATTGTCTGTAGTCGTGTACATGTAAAATTTAACAGTAACAATAACAGTTAATACTTAATCTCGCGAGCTTGTAGGTGACTCACTAGCACGTGTCTAGATTAACCAGCAAACTTGGCGAATAACCAAAACCTACTTCTTAAAAGACACTTCACCATCTCCTGTGACAACTACGTCGCCATTGTCTGAAAGGTGGCAGCTAGTTTTGGTGATGTGCAGTTTTGAACACTTATCTTACTGTCTTGTTCTAACTTTAGCCTCACCAGATTACTTAGTAGATCTCCAACATTAGAGAAGCTAACAGGCTAGCAACTGCAGGGTTGTAATTCGCAAACTGAAAAAATCAGCGAAGATTGAGGTCCCCTCCACCATTAATAAATTTACTTTTTGCGAGCATTCCATTAGGCTACTCGATTTATATACGCTAAATAAGGTCTTATTCTTTGTCTGCACAATAAAGAATATCACGGCAATATATGGTTTAGTGTAGTCTAGATTAACTTTATTGGGGATTAAGATGAGCGGGGCTAAAATTATGTATATTCGACTTAGCGTGGATGGTTCCGCAGATGGGCGTGTAGGCCAGCTGAATTTGATTGTTTTAAATTTTCAGAACACAACTTTTTGATTGTAGTTTTTTTTGACAAATGACTAAAGTGTTCTTGTTAATTTTTCTAGGACTGGCCTTCAAATAACTTGTCTCCATTGGCTGTGTACACCTGAAAATGGCCAAGGTTATATTGCTGACAACGTGTACAAGTATTATTATCTGCCACAGATGTACCGTTGTGGAGTCTGTCGAATATCAAGTGGTTGAACTGAAAACTGAGGTTTTGAATTATGAGAGTTTCATAGTGAACCCATATAGGAACCCATCAATCGTGGCATGATTGCATCCTGAAAAGAATAGTCAAGAACATTTCGTCATTTCCCAAGACTGAAAGTATTAATAGTGGATAATCTCTAGCAAGCTCAACTAGAGAAGTGGAGGCTGCCACATATTCGGCACTTGTCAATGGCAATTTGTGACTCCAAACTTACTTCCAACTTCTGGAAAAATCGTGTGGTTCTATTGGTTAAAGCGGTGTCAAGTACTCTAAACTGACATGTTCTTGTAGAATAGGCCTACCAGACAAAATCCAAGCACATCATGGGTCAACAATGCAGTACATTTATTAGTGGGGTCAAATTTTTGGTCTGAATATAGTCCTTCATCAGAAGGAACTACTCCACGTCCTACTTTAGCCATTGGCTAAATTAGGGCATAGTGTAGTGTGTACTGATGAAGAGATCTATACACCGACCAAAATGTGTAACCTCATTTACTGCAGTGCTGACTCATGACATTGTGGGATTTTGTCTGTTACTCAACAACTGTATTCCGAAAAATGTTTAAAGTGTAGGCCTCTCTGCACAGAGATGGACTAGGTCAGCCCAACCAGCCCAATGCTTTCCACTAGCTCAAGGTATATTGCAAATATTGATTGCCGATAAAAAGGGGACAAAATAATGAAATGCATTCAATAGAAAGTTTGTTTAATAAAATAACTCGTATTCTACCAAATATAACTAAGACTTGTCCTTTTGTTTGCTTAACTGTATTGGCTAAGCCGGGGAAAATTGTTAGCAAGGGACTAAAAAAAGACAGCTATAGGTGTGGGTGAATGCTGATATATAGCTCCAGTAGCGGGGTGCAGGGCCAGGAGCTGAAGTATTTATCGGATATCACTGTTGTAGCCGGCTTCAAAAGGGTACCTTTTTTGAAATTCCAGAAATACCCTCTGTTTCCCTGCCTTCCGTGCGACATTGCCAACCGATAGAGCAGTGTTAAGACTTAAAAATGCGTCTGCGGTCAAAATGGCCATTGAATGAGATAACCTAAATTAAAGGAGTGCACAGTAAGCGTTGAATTCTGATAAAATGTCAGACTAAGCATAGGCTAGTTGAACAACAATACAGTTTAAATAGTTTTCGAAAATGCAAAATTTGCACAATATTTCGGGGATTTGTGCACCCCGTCAGCAAAGGAACATCATGAAATCACAAAATTAACAACACAGTTTAAATATGCTGTTGTCAAGGCACATTTAATTAACGTAAAAAATGATATTTAATTAAATTAAGAACCTAAGTTTTCTTGGCTAGAAATGAGTTGGTGGTGGGGTGGGGCGGGGGAGGCGGGGGGGGGGGGGAGATAAACAAGACCTAACCATTCAAGTGCGGAGCAGTTAAGGATGACTTATCCTGGTGTACTTGCAGGGTGAGGTCTTTTATTTGGCTGCCTAATACTGAGTATCAGGGTTCGTACAGGGCATTGATATGCTGGAAAAAAAGTGAAATTTCATAGGGCCCGCTTCCAGGCCTTGGAAAGTATGGAATCCTGACAAATTCTCAATATAAGGTTGGAAAAGCATGGAAATTACGCTTACTGTAATTTTCAAGTTTTAGATTTTGTGCACTTCAATTTTTTTTATTGGTAATTATCTAGATTAGGGGCACCACGCCAAATCACTTAATTTTTATACTAACCGACGCTACTCTTCATCCTAACACCATTTCACATCACAAAATTCGGGGGAAACGTTTTTTTCCAACCATAAATGCGTCTGGAAATAGCACAGCTTCACATGCAGCGTTGAACGAGTGCCGCCATCTTCCTTCTCCGTTGCTTGTAAGCAAGAGGACCGCTCTAGAGATAAGAGAATAGCCAAACCCAAACCTGTTCGTTACAAGTGAAACGCCAAACAGAAGCCGGTACCTGCCTAACCTAAACGACAACAACAACAAAACCAGATGAAACACACTCCTTTTGTCGTTCCGGTTCACACGTTTGGTGTGGTATTGTTGTTAGGTTAGGCAGGTACCGGCTTCTGTTTGATGTTTCACTTGTAACGAACTGTTTGGGTTTGGCTATTCTCTTATCTCTAGAGCGGTCTTCTTGCTTGCAAGCAACGGAGAAGGAAGATGGCGGCAGTCGTTCAACGCTGTATGTGAAGCTGTGCTATTTTCAGACGCATTTATGCATTTAGCTGTGCATTTATGGTTGGAAAAAACGTTTCCCCCGAATTTTGTGATGCGAAATGGTGTTAGGATGAAGAGTAGCGTCGGTTAGTATAAAAATTAAGTGTTTTTGCGTGGTGCCCCTAATCTAGATAATTACCTTTTTATTAAACCTGTATGTTGCTTGGGTTTGAAGCCAATTTTTCCTTATCTTATCAGACGACATTTACAATAACATGCTGAATTACCAAAAAAAAATCTTATTTAGCACCACAATTGGAGTAGGCTACTGAGTGTTATATATAGCGTGGAAAATAGATTTTCGGGGCCTGGAAAAGGCATGTAATTGGGTTAGATGAGGTTGTATACACCCTGTTACCTGTTATACCAGGAAAGCGTAGGTTATTAATTTTATTTTATTATTTTATTTTGTTTGTGCCTTGTCCAACACCAACAGCATGTTTAAACGGTGTTGTCAATTTTGGGATTTTGTGATGCTCCTGCCTTGCACTTGATAACTGGATGCAAAAAATCCTGACATGAGTAAATTTCACTTTTTTGTGCATTATTTAGGTTATATTTTTGTTCAAGTAAGCGTTAAAGTTCTGCATTTTTATTTGTGGTCAGCTTTCAACATTTTCTTTATTTTCTACATACGTAAACCGAGGTCGGGTTGTGACTTGTTTGTTGTCCTTCATGGCAAAATGCAGAGTGCCATAAAACACATTTCTATACGTTAGGGCAGGCAAATTTTTTTTTTAATGGGACATGTTACTGGCCCATACAAAATGAAACCGCATGTATCTTCAGGAAACTTATCGACTTCAGGATAAGCCAGTCCGTCTCTGACCCGCCTCTTCACTGCTTTCATTGTGAGTGGAAGATCGCCTTAATCGTCAAATCACACATCCAAAGTCTCCAATACACCCCGATTGAAAATTAATTTTCTCTCCGGTGGAATTTTTTTGCTTTGAAATTGAAATGCCTTGCAGTTGTCTACCGATAATAGCAAACTTGACATATCAGTCACAAATGTCCAAAGAAGAGGCCGATCAAGCTTCTTTTAATTGAACCTGTACTTTTTTTATAGCGCCAAAATGGGCGAAACTATCATCTCTAACATTGAAGATAGGGAAACTTTATTTTTTACCCTTTGCATGTCCAATGCAGAAATAATTTGTAACTATTGCTGCAGAAAAACCATATTGTATGTAGTGGTATCGTTGATTTCGTAAGCAAGAACTTTGTGATGGGCGTTATCACGAGTAAATTTAAACTTGTACCACACACAAATTAACAATTCCGGTCTTAGGTTGACTGACTTGCTAGCCTATCAATTCTATTATAAAAACGCTGGCCACACTCCCCATTCAGTATGATTTTGGGACTGAAAATGTTGATACATACCGTAAATCGTGGAATTATGGGCTTATGCAGTTAATTTGGCAAAAATAGGGGGATGGGCTTTAAATCAACCTTATCAATTTTTTAACTTTCTGGATATCTTATTACAGAAAATTCGAAGCTTTTGAACGATCTCTGAAAGACCAATTTTTCATCCTTTTAATTGCTGTGAAGAAGGGAGGAGGCTAAGGTGACAGATGTCCTGGCCTTTTGCAGGTGCTAGGAGCTAAAGGAAGAGTCCACTTTTACCATGGGGAGGGAGAAGGGCCAGTAAAAATAGCAAGCAGTACTATCTTTATTCATATCATATGACTTTTAGATAATTATTCGTAGAAAAACGACAATTTGAGGGGTGGGCTTTAACTCCACTATTCCATGATTTTGACTTTACAGCATTTTAGGGGGTGGGCTTTAGCTTTAACTGGGCTTTTAATACACGATTTACGGTACTTAACTTCATTTCATAAATTTTGAAATTGTAATTAATACCCCCTTCCACTCCAGATGTATGGCTAGAGGGGCTTTTTTAAAAAAGTGCCATACGTTCATTGGTTGGTCAAAAAATTCAACACCTTCTACGCTAAGTGACCAAGGATCTGAGAAATCGACTGTTCTTTGCTCGCTTCACTCCAGTTACCTAAGAACTGACTGGAAACTCGCTCTTCGTAGCTGGACTGTTATTTTGTCTTTTGGTTTAAGCATTCCTTATGGCGTGGAATGGATTTAAATTGGAATGCACGACTTCATAGTGGAACTAACATACTTGTCATACTTTTTTTTTCTATTGAATAATTGCCTTTATCTGCTTTAGTACCTTATTAGATCATCACTGCATATTCGGAACTTCAAGTAACTAGCCTAGCCAGTTTGAGCAGGAGTTGCATAAAGGAGATCGCGTAGGGTTCGACGAGTGTCCATTATAATATTGCTGCATGTTCCATCTCTCGTTCTGGACCGTGACCACATGCAGCCAGTTTTGGAACGACTGGTTATAACAATTTCTCGGGTAACCAGTGACGGTGCCAGGGTTGGGCCATGACCCTCCCCCCCCCAAAAAAAAATTTCACGCCCCCCCCAAACCCAAACACTCATGTCACCACCAGAAAACAAAATAATAACAAAATCTTGCAAGCTAAACTTGAAATCAAATGAATAAACAGAGCTTTTATTTATTTTATTTTATTTTATTTTATTTATTTTTTAGTAACTTGGCATTATATGGGTAGACAAATTTATAGTGTGTTTATGGGACGTATTTTACAAATAAATTGTACTACATTGAAGCTTACGTTACGTTTCGGTTGGATTAAACGGAATAAAAGTGCCTAATGCGGTTGCCTTGAAAAAATACTAGGCCCACTCTGTTTTCAGATGTGCCCTCTGTTGGCCCCCCAAACAATTCAGTCCTGACGCCATCACTGTGGATAACCGACGTTAAAAAAATGTAGCCTAGGTTTTAACCTAATAAATAAATAAGTAAAAACGTATCTCTTGCTATGGTTAGACATGCATGCTGCTATATGCCACACGTAATAGTGCTGAAACGACACTGTTGCAGGGAAGGAGATCTTCATTTAATGCCAAGGCAGACTGGGGTAGATATCGCGGCGTGTTTCACCTCCTGGTTCAATGCCATTTCACGCACTGCACCAGGAAAGTTGACGCATTTTATTGTTCTACAGATAAAATAAGACTGACGATGTTGAATCAACTGTCGTGGACACGGGATACGAAAACCGTAGCTTCTCTCCCAGCTGAGCTTGTGACAAGGAATGGTATACAATGCAATAGCTGCACACATATCGGTTAATTATCCCAGGTAGTAGTAGTTATCCTTACCACACAGACCTAACTGAAGTCATATCATGAAGCATATTAAAAAAAGGTGCTAGCAAAGTTGAATGATGTATTTAAATGTTCGCATTAAAAAAGTTCAAAGCGAGCTTCAATAAACAAGGAACTGAAGCAAGACCGCTTTAAAAAAGAAAACCGAACACACATTCCACATAATAGCTTCCTGCTTCACAATTTTCCCAGAATACAGTGCGAAGCTTGTAACTTTCTGGGGGAGCCAGCTCTTACCCTAGTGTGCCCATCAGGGTGGTACCCACAGCCAGTTTTGACGAGGTTAACTGTTAATGCAAAAATTAACAGATAATTCATATTTCGAACGTCATACAGAAACATGAAATTGCTTGATCCTTGGACTGGGCTGGCTGAATATTGTTTCTGTTGCCTAACAGGAAGTATACATTACCTGTACCCACCTTGAATCACCATCTTGACATTTCTAGAGAAAAAAAAGATATCTTCTGGCCGCGACTCTTCACCTTTATATGGAGGAGTGTAATCACGCATGCGCACTTGGTTTGCACAGCTGGACGGCTTTGTCCAACCAAAAAAACCTCTAGGGAAAGGCAGCATTCCGGAGAGGAATGCAAAAATTAACAGGTAATGGGTAATAGAAACAAAATTCAGTCAGCCTAGCCCGAGGGGCCAGCAATTTCATGTTTTCGGGAATAAATTTCACAATTCTGCTACTCAAATTTATAACAAAAATTTTAAAATTTTGGCAATTATATGCTTATTCAATAAGTAAAATAGCTCTTTAATGAGGCAAGAAATGAATAAATAAAGAGTAAGGCTTAAAACAAAGAACACTGGCTTGCCACCTACATTAGCAAACAAATTTGGAAACCAGATTAAGGTTTTATCATACATTACTGTTAAATCGTGGAAATTCTTAATTTAAAAAAAATGGAACTCTATAGCAGCCAATTTTTTGATTAATGCGGAAAATTGTAAATATTCATGCATGTGCTTGAATTTCATTTAATAATTTTTTTCTATAAAACCGCCACACACTGAAAATGACACCTTTACATATTAAAAAAAAACTACTAATTTTCTGTCTGGACAGAATGGTTGGTAATCAATGGCTGGGCTCCCCACAGTGGTGGAGGCGAGAGGCGGGGGGCTTAATGCGAGGAGTGACTGCTATTTCCCATTTCAGGGGCAACACAAGGCTAATAGCAAAAGAAAGTAAGAAAAAACATATGTCAATGGCTTCATGATACAAATACGTCTGTTCTCCTCCAAATTACCATCCTTGCACTCTTCCCCCCCCCCAAAAAAAACAAAAAAACTTTTCGTTCATTCATACAGCATCACAACCAAGAAGAATGGAGTATGATAACATGTTTCCCTATTCTTTGAGTTTCATCTTCACTTTACACGTTGTGGTATCCCTGCCCCAAGACACCCGATCGTATCTTGCTGTGAAACTGACAACTTAGGGAGAAATTAGGAATATTTTTATGGGTGGGTTGGGGGGGGGGTCCAATCGAGGTGGTTACCGTTGACCATTGCAATTCAAAATGTACGCAGTATCCTGAACAGTATCACAGAAAGTAGGTAATCCTCATATTTTGTTTTTCACACATGGCATCAAAGAAATTTGCTCACCGATAAAGCATGTGATAGTGGTTTTTTTTTTAAATTTTTTTCTGTTTCTGATTTTTCTGATTTTCTGTTTCTTTTCATTACTCTCCTGTTCCATTATCAGTTGTAGAAAAAAAAAGCTGTAGGTTTATGAGAAAAAGACTGGCAGCAAGTTCAAAAGCTTTACAACTGCAAATCTACTCACACAGCTGATTACTAAAAATAATTTAGAGTTCGTTTTGGCAGTAAACGTTACTATAAAAATAAACTAACAGCATTTAGAATGAGTTTGTTCAATCGGCTCGAATTTGATTTTGCTGGGTATATTTTCACATAAGAGGAGAAAAGTTGGATTCAAAACTAGCTCAAGTGAAAAAATAACTGTTTTTTTTTTCGTACAAATCCGGGTAAAACTTTGGCATATAAACATGCCGAATTGTGGCGGTGTGATTGTTCAAGCTGAGGGGGGCAGTAAAAAAAAAAAAATGCTGATTCGATGACTATCCCGCGCCGACAGCAGTAGCACACAACGAGAATATGTGGGTTTACACAGGGCAGCATGAGAATAGAAGATTTTACAAGGTACTACTTACTTTGGTTTGGTTTGGGCAAGGGCACAACACTTTTTTCCCCTTATTATCAACTTCTGACTTGCACATCTTTATTTTTCTTTCCCAGGGACGCCAATAGTAAAGGAAGGAATTTGAAGAGCAACTCTTCATAGCATTTTTTTTTTGGTGGGGGAAGGGGGATTTTTTTTTTATCAACAAGGTAACTTTTTATTATTCGGGGTGAAGAATTATTTTTTCGGTGGGGATCGGGGGGGGGGGGATTCTAAATAGTCATTGGGCACACGTGACTCAGTCCTATTGCTAAATCCCAAATGTTGGGGAGGAGTTAGGTTCGAAATAATAATTACGCACGGTGCGGATCTGATGACATGTTCGTCAACCGTCTTATTGTTGGGTGGGTGATAATTAGTTTATTCAGGTGGCTCCAGTTCTATATGTACTTTAGGTTAGTTTGTACTTTAGGTTAGTTTGTTAGGTTAGTTTGTAAGTAGTTAGTAAGTAGTTTTATTGTAGAGTGAGCGGATGGCTTGTAGGCCTTAAGGCTCAATAAAACAAATTCAAATTAGTTTAATCGTGGCCCGTCACAATACTTGGGCAGGAATTCAACAAACTGATTATGCGATGGCTGCTCGTCATTACACACGTGTTTTGCGTATCACAACAAAACGATATCAACAAACGTAGATAGGAACAAACTTCCATTTATTATTAGAATTCCACGAAGCTAATAACCAGGTCTACTCTGGTATAATTAACAGATTTTCATCGGTAGCATTTCAAATAACGTGCGTTTGGTTCTGCGTTTAATGTCTGCCAATAACCAATAACCAATAATTCGTATCATTAGTTCTATGTGTCCTTCGATATCGAACGGTTTCGCTTTCAGATGGATGCGCCTGCGCACTCGCCAGCTTCTTTCCGTTTTCGACTTCCGGAAGTTAGTACCGCTCGTTGACGGATCGTGGCGCAAAATAGTTCTAAAAACGGCCTACGCATAGGAGCGGCGGAGCTAGTATCGGAGTAAATGCACGCGCTCGCCATTAGTACTGAGCGCGTGCCAAGAGTCAGACTTTTGTGTGTCCATAATTTGCTTTTGGTATTTGTGAGGCTTGGCTTCATCGTCACGTTGTACTAGCTGTATTTTTAGATATCCATGCTGCCTATGATACGGTTAAAACGGATTGGGTTGAGTTCTCTCTGCAGGTCTTAGGTGTGGACGCAGACTTTCCAAAGCAGTTGCTTGCACTGCTTGGACGTCGTCCTTTTGTTACCAGAGTTGGTTCCTTTTGGTCTGGTATCCGTGAGACTAATAGGGGGCTTCCTCAAGGGAGCTGTCTCAATCCGATATTCTTTGTTGCTGTGCTGAACTCAGTCCTGGTTCTGATTTGTCCCCATGTTAACGTTGTGGCTTACGCTAATGATGTTGCTGTGTGGGTGGTTGGCAATGATGTGATTGCTCTACGCTCTGCCTTGGAGCAGGCAATTAGTTTTACGTGTGCACTTCTTGAGGAGTGTGGTCTTGCAGTCTCTCCAGAGAAGTTAGAGGCAGTGAGAGGAGAGTTTTTAGCTGTGGTCCTCCAGTTACTACATCTATTACTGTTTATGGATCTACCATTAAGACTAAGCATAAAGTAAGGTACCTTGGTATCACTTTGAGTTCGCAGTTGGATTGGGAATGTGATCCCAGTGGCGTCAAGTTGGCGGCTGCTAGCAAGCTGGCCACTCTAAAAGCACTAACCTACTGACAGTTAACGGCTAAGCGTAGTGTGGTATCTTCTTTCTATTGTGCGTATATAAGATCTGGAAGTGATCATCATCTCCCCTTCCTGGCACAGTCCAAGAAGGCTATTGGCATGGTTCAAGTTGTTGTCAACCACTGCTTTCGTATTGTTACCACGTGTATTATGTCTACTCCTGTTAGCGCCACACATGTTGAAGCTGGGGAACTGCCCGTTGTCTGCCGGGCCAAGGAGCTGTTGGTAACCCTGTGCTTGTGCAACCTTGGCCGTGGTTTGACTGACCCTGTTGCCAGGGTTTTGTCGAACCATTGGGATGTGAGTGAGTTTGTGCGTAATAACCTGGGCTCCGCTGGTCTCGGCATGTCCTTAGCTATTAGGTCTCATCTCATGAAATTTCCTGACCCTCTCTGGGTTGGTCTTCCCAGTCCATGGACTTGGTGTAATGAGCTTGAGCATGTGTTCCTTGGTGATTTCCATCCATTAATGGCTGATGTGTTCTGTGACGCTTCCTTCCACGTTGACAGTTGGGAAGGAGGTGTTGGTGTGGTTGTCCCTTCACTGAAGTTCAGTTTGCGTCGTTTCTTGCCTGCTGTTCCATCAGCATTTGTGGCTGAGCTTGCTGCCATCTCAGTGGCTCTTAATGTTGTACTTGATTTGGCGATCTGCAACTTCACTATTCGGACTGATTCTGCATCCAGTCTGCGGTTCTTGCGTGATTCCTTTAGCCATTTGGACATTGCAAGCCCTCTTGCAGCAGAGATCGCATGGAAAATATTTCAGGCCCTCCAGAGAGGCGTCGTTGCTCTTGCCTGGACACCTGGGCATGCTGGTTGTCTGGGGAGTGACGCAGCGGATGCTCATGCACGGCAAGCTTACGCCGAGAGAACTACTCCTGTTGTTTTCCCAGTCTCCCCGCGTTATCTGCAACCGGTTTTGGCAGCATGGTCTCGGGCTTGTTGGTTGAGTGAGTGGGCGTCTGATACGATGGGTCGTGCTCTGTTTGCCATAAATCACACTGTTCAGGTTCCTGCCGCCCTGAGCAGGCTCTCACGTTATTCAGCTGGTGTCATATCTCGGCACAGGACAGGGCACACCCGCCTCAATGCACATGCTTATAAGCTGCTCCAGTCCCACTCCCCATTGTGCTCTTGTGGCGAACAGGAGACTGTTCTTCATTTTCTTTTACAGTGTTCGCTTGGGTGTGTGCATTGTAAGGCGACATTTAGCAGCACTGTGTGTTTGCTAGTCTTAGTGATGTGCTTTGTGTGCACCCTGTCTCTGCTGCCACTCTACGGCGTCTCCGGGGTGTTGTAGTCTTTTGCAGGCAACGGGGAGCACGGATCTAGTTGCCCTGTAGGCTTGTTCACGTTCGTTTGTTTTGTTAGTGTCTGTGTTTTGTCAGTGTCTGTGTTTCCATCTCCATCCCTACTTCCTGTTGACATGGTATCACTGTCCTGCTGTTTATCTGCTGTTATAGTTTTGTAGTTTTAAGTAGGTTTAAGTAGTACTATACGAGAGTGCATGGCTTTGGGCCAAGGCATTTTATGTAAATGAATAAATAAATAAATAAATCTTCAGTAGACGCCATGGGTCTGGCGTTTGCTGATTTGGCATTGTTGCATAAAGACAATGTTTAAAACAATGTAAAACAATCAATCTGGTCGTTCAGAGCTGTCTTGCCCCTGAACCACTTGACCAATTAGAAAAGACCTTATGGAGAGGACACATATACAGAGCAATACCTGTAAAATTAGCTAAGAACTAGCTTTATAGGACAAACAGTTTGATTTATAATAATAATAAAACATTTGTCGTGCAGATAGATCACGACCGGACAGGTGAGGGCTGGAAGGCCACTTATAACCAGCCGAGTTACAACCAACAGAATTCTGGCCGAAGCAGGAATGGACACAGTTTGGCTGTCAATAAAAGTTTCCCGAAGGAGTTGACCGAAGGGGCATTGACAGTGACTTCCGGCAATGAGTTCCAGGCTCGAACCACCCGGACGCTAAAGAAGTGATGTCTACAATTTAATTTGTGAAGTGGGGTGATCAATTTTTTTGCTGTGACCCCTAGTTTTTGTACTAGAGCTCATTTCAAGTATTGATAGCTCAGGTGGTGTTAACCCGTGCAGAATTTTGTAAGCGAGGATAAGATCGGCCTTCAAGCGTCGAAGCTCCAAGGAGTCAAGGTTTAAACGTTTCAGCCGCTGGGTATACGTAAGATTTCTCATACCGGGGACTGACTTGGTGAATCTTCTTTGCACCGACTCGATTCTGTTAATGTCTTTTAGCAGACCCGGTGACCACACCTGGCTTGCATATTCCAGGGTTGGGCGTACATACACCTTGTACGCCCAGACAAGAATGTTGATGTCTCCCGAATTAAAACAGCGACTCACGACAGCAGATCTGCGATTGGCATTAAGTGTAATGTTGTTGCAGTGGGAAGATGTTTTCAGATCATGCCTGAACCAAATGCCTAAATCTTTAGTTGAGTCAGTCATTGGTAAATCATTGGAGCCTAATCTATAGGTATAACGATTTTTGCTGTTGCCAACTGCAAAGTGCATTTACTGATGGACAGTGGCAGCTGCCAGTCGTCTGCCCATTTCGCCACGTCATTCACGCCCACCTGAAGGGATTTATGATGTGCCTCCGTTAAAACCACCGAATGTAGTTTAAGATCTTCTGCAAATTTCTCCAGGTTTGCATATTGATTACAAGACAGGTCATTTAGGTACAATACAAACAACAGCGGGCCCAGGACTGAGCCCTGGAGAACCCCACTGATGCTGTTTCTTTTTTCGGATGTTTCTGAATCAACAATTACGTGCTGGGCCCTGTTTTGGATAAATGCTGTAATCCAGCCCAGTAGTTCATCGGAAAAACGGTACTGTTTTAATTTAAAAAGCAATTTGCTATGAATAACAGATTCAAAGGCTTTCTTGAAATCAAACAAAATGACATCCGTCTCGACTCCCAGATCAAGTGCCTCCGACCATTTGTCTAATGCAATAAGGAGCTGATGTACTGCAGAGCGACCAGGTAAGAAACCAAATTGGTCATTCATAATAAGATTGTTGTTTTTAATATGCTCCATCATTTCTCTGCGTAGAAATGTCTCCATAACCTTGCATGGAACCGATGTCAATGAGATAGGCCTGTAGTTGGCAGGATCCGCAGGGTTTCCCTTCTTAAAAACTGGGACAACATTTGCTGTCGACCACACGGAGGGTAGTTCACCAGTGGCAAACGAGTGAGAAAAAATAATGGCCAAAGGGATACCAATTTGTTTGGCGATATTTTTGTAAAAGAAGGCAGAATAGCCCTCGGGCCCCACGGCATGGCTAGGTTTGAGTTTTTGCAATACAGAGGTTATGGCATCAGCAGTAAAATTAATTTGAGGACAAGAAGTTTTAAAAACAATATCATTTGATAATTTAAAAAGTGGGATTTTGTTATTGTCGACTACCCCATTTTTAGAAAATTCGAGATTGAGGATCTTAGCTTTTTCTTTGGATTCAGTTACATATGTTTCCCCGGACAATAACGGTGGGATCGATCTAGAATTGCCAGTTTGCCGACGATAAAAGCGGAAAAGCGATGCTAAGTTTCCTTCCGAAAGCACTTTGGCTTCGTTTGTGGCACGTATTTCTTTTACCAGATTTGAGTAAGAAGTCTTGCATGTATTGTAAGCTGCCAGATTTGAAGCGTTACGATTTTTTCGATAGCGGTTCCATAATTTTATTTTGTTATTTAAAAGCTTCCGTACGGCTTTTGGGAGTTGACGGAATTTTTTGATATTTTTATGGCTACTGACTGCAACTAATTCATCAACGATGTCAATCATGCGTGACCATGTATGATCAACCTGCGTCGAGTTTACCAGATGTTGTTCCCAATCCCGGTCAACCAAAAGCTAGCGCAAGTGCACGAAATCAATGTTGGTTGTTACATGTTTGTTAGTCATTCTAATTTTGTGTTGGACTTTGAAAGACACTGTGCTATGGTCGCTTAGTCCGAGACTCGTGCCCACCCCAACATCGAAGACGGTACGATCGTTATCAGTTAAAATTAGATCTAGAATTTTCTCTCCTCTGGTGGGTTCCATTACAAATTGGGTGAACCCACAATCCGCAATGGAATCCAGAAACTTCTGGTGTAATCTATCGGAAGCCACAACTGTCTCCCAGTTCACAGATGAAAGATTTAAATCACCCACAATTATGTTAGAGCGATCGCGGGCTATTACCGAGTTAATATACGAAGCCATGCTATCGATCATCGTCTCATCTTTCCCGTCTGGTATATATCCAGTAATGATATTTAATTTTGCTGAGGGAATTAGTATTGACACCGCCTCCATCCCAGCAGCGCACCCCTTCAATACAACTGGCAATCCCTTTCTAAAAATTACTGCCACACCCGCCCTAGCACCTCTGTCGCGGCGAATGATATCGTACGCAAAACCTCCAGTGACCATTCCATCAGTAATAGCATGTGTCAGCCAGGTCTAAACCACAAATAAAATGTCGTAAATGTCAAGTGCAAGCAGGACGTGAAGGTCCCCCATATTTGCAATTAGGCTCCGCGCATTAATGAGAATACATGCAAGAAATTGTTTGTCGGCGCTCGTCTTGTCCAACTGATCTTGCGTTTCCTTGCTGTTGTGATTAAAATGATTGTCATGGGTATGATGTACATTACGTTTTCTAAATGACCTTTTACATGCTATACGTTTTCTTGTATCGGTTGGATAGATATTAAGTGTTACACGGTTATTATGGGTAGACGGTGCACTCTGGCCGCTGTATGTCCCATTTAGTGAAATGCGTTTTCCGGTCTTGACAAGACAGAAATCAATTCATTTCGGAGGACTGCTTTGCCCATCTTGGTTAGGTGCATTCCATCACGGGCCCCATCAGTGTTCCATCATCTAGAAGGTAGTTATCGATAGAGACATAATTGAAATTCGAGCTTATACAGAGGCGTCTCAGCAAGTTATTTGCAATTTCAATGTCTCTATCTTCGAGGTGATGTTTCTTCTTAAGTCTTGGTAGTAAACCAATGAAGGTAATTGTGGATCTTGGTTGTAACTTTTTTACCAATTCTGCAGCTGCACAAAGATATTCAACAATTTTTTCTGGAGAATCCTTCATTACATTGTTTGCCCCAGCACAGAGGATGACGTTTACGTCGGGGTTGCTACTTTTTAGTGCCTCAGGTATCTTTACCAACAATTGTTGTATGGTAAATCCTGGAAATGTCCAGGTTTTCGATTTGTAGTGGTTGCTGCTTTGCAGTGCCCGTACATTGGAATCTCCTATGATCACAGATTATTCGCTCCATTCATGGACGGCCCATCGTAGTTTTGGAAGACCACTTCTGTCAGATTTGCTATTTACTGGATTAAACTCATTTAGTTTTTTAATTTCTTCACTATAATATGTGACCTTTGCCTTACTGTCAAACTCATTGGTTTTATCGTGACTTGTGGTTCCGTTCAAGTTTTCATGTATGTTCTTGTCTTCGTTTCTCCCCATGGGAATAGTTTGTTTTTTCCGCTGTGTACTTCTAACCGTCACAGTTTCTGGCAACACAAATTGACTTTTAGTTAGGAAATTATGTGATGTAGTTTGATTAGCCGACTTGTCCACCTGACGCTCCCTGTACTTCAGAGCATACTTCTCAATTTTTGGGTTTTTAGCCATTGCCGATTTTTTGTAAAGCTTCTCAGTTGAGGACAGATGTGATGAGAGCAGTTGTAATGTACCATCATTATTTTGGGTCAAAATGGATTTCACTTCGATGTTTGTGGAATCTTCCAACACTACTTTTACTGGTTTACAAGTGCACCCATTTGGTTTCGACGTTTCCTGGTTTGCTGGCACATGTCCCTTAATTTCCTGGAGATGTAAGTTTATTGTTTTTTCAAGGTGGGTTAAATATTCCGAAACTTTGCTTTCGAATTTTTTTTGCACAGAATACATACACTGTTTGTTGTAGATGATGGCCGTCTGAATGATTGTATTCATTTTCTGTTCAAAAAGTTGCAATAAGTTTGTTTGATCAATACGTTTCTGTACTGCAGTCAAATCGTTCAATTTCGATTCAAGTTTGGAAAGTTTAAAATTTGTGTCTAATACATCAATATCGTGTTCAATGTTGGCAGTATCCAAAACTTTTTTAAGTCTGGAAACGGAGTTCAAGGCACACTCAGCATGGATTTGG
This sequence comes from Lithobius niger, assembly GCA_023313725.1. Taxonomy (NCBI): domain Eukaryota; kingdom Metazoa; phylum Arthropoda; class Chilopoda; order Lithobiomorpha; family Lithobiidae; genus Lithobius; species Lithobius niger. Next base: position 19,882 of record JAHWFP010176990.1, read on the forward strand.
GAGCAGAATTTAGTTTCCGGTTGGTGTTGATTTTTTGGGGTTGTCCACCCCAGTAAGGGAGATGAAACAGCTTCAAAGTACCTCGTTTTTCTTCTGTCCCCGGTATGTTGCTCCACCAGGGAAGGTGCAGGTGTCATGCTTTGAATCATCGTAGTGGATGTTAAACAATGAGAAAGATTTTGTTAAAATATCAAATTTCGCTGTAAATTTGCAAAAGGCCCCCAACATTTTTTTTTTATTTATTTTTTTTTGTTTCTGTTACTGGTTTGCAAATCTTAAATTTTTCTAGCAGTGTTTGAGTTGTCCTCATAGACTTCTGTAGATCACTCTCTTAGTTGGCAAAAATGAGGAGGACGCACGTCATGCTGGGACTTCCGTAGTACATCAAAACGAGAATGGGCTTAACCGTGAAACCAAAACGTTCGTAACTTCTACATTTGGGCACGTACAAACTTACGGTTTGTTGAGCAGGAATCACCGATGATTATTGTTATAGATCAGTACGTTTTCACTGGTCGATGGCGTACAATTTGCTGTAAAAATCCAATTTGTAACGGAGTCGATTCACCCGCGTTCTCCACATCTAGACACACGCTAGTCTTTTGTGCATGGTGTAATAGAAACGTGTCTTGCCAACAAGTCAAACAAGCCAAAAATGAAAATCTGGAATCCAGCTGATGTCCAGATCTCCGATGTGTCAAATCGGAAAATAATAAAAGTAGGTACACGTGTTGGATAAGTCCCACGAAGCTCATATACCAAATTTTAGTGGAAAATGTTGAACGACGGTGGAGAAATTAGGCATCGAAATTTCGGCTTTAACATGGGAAACAGAAGTGAAACCTTACAGTAAATGCCCCACCTTTACTAATAAAAACGAGTTGCAGTATTGTAAATCGGCCACCCGACCAAGCGGCCACCCGTCTAATAATAACAGTATTCGACTATTGTAAACGGAATAATTGTTGGCAATAACCTAAAAACTTGGGTGGGTGACCGCCTGGGAATCTGGCTGTTGAACACATAGGGCCTTAGGGCTCCAGGCAGACGACCAGGAGTGGTTAACGCTCGTTAACCCTTTGCAACATTTTTGAAAAACTGATTGTTGCCAATAAACTGAGTATATAATGAGTATTTAATTTATTGAGGTAATAATGCCTTTAAGCAATACACTCATCTTAACTAAACTAATGCTACTTACAGACTAACCAACCAACCAACCAATGCCATTGTACATAAGAGTACCACTAAATAGACCTTGAAATGCGGGTTGAACCGCGAACAATGGGATGGAGGCTGTTGCAAAGATCCGAGCGACATCACTGATCAAACCGGCCAGTGGCATGGCAAAAACCAAGAACCCTACCCAGGGGCTCAGCTCCTGGCACCAAATGTGGAGGGACCCGCAGAACACTGAGGAGTGGGTCCCCCCCACCTCTCATGGAAAAACGGCGTTGCAGAGCCCAGCATGGGAAGTCCAAGAGAAAGTGGCGAACCGTTTCATCCCCCAGTCCACAACTACACTCCAGTGATCGGGCCCAACCAAGGCGGGCCAGGTGGGCCCGCAGCTGCACATGACCGGTACGTAACCGCGATAGCAGACCCGCATCCCTACGGGAGACGCCATTGAGGAGACATGGGTTAGCAACGGACAGATGCAAAACAAACAGCCTTCAGCCAGTGTTACCACCAATCCAGGCTGCAGTCAATTTTTCCCGGAAGATCCTCCCCACAACCGGATGTAGGTCCCGGGGACCCAGTGCTAAACGGACCGCCGTGCAACCCCCATCACAGCCCCTGCGGGCTAGACCGTCCGCCTGCTCGTTCCCAAACTCACCTGAATGGCCTTTAACCCACCCAATGGACACTGACACCCCCTGTAGTCCTAGGGTATATAACTTCCACCCAATTTCCTGTGCTATCGGGTGGGAGCACTGAACCGACCGGAAACAGCCCCTAAGGAACCCCAAGCCAGACAGGGAATCAGACAACACCCTAAATTCCAGGAGGTGCAGTTCTGTCCCAACGTCAAGGGCTACTGACACCGCAGCAAGCTCTCCCACAAAAGCTGATGGTAGAGCCCCGACCGTAAAGCTTTATTCCAGGCGCAAACTTGGAACACAGACCCCAATCCCACCCACCCCATGCCGAAAAGAGGCATCGCAGTACACAAGGGCACAAGACTCAGACTGCTGCACTGGGACCACGGAATCCAAAATAGCCACACTAGCTGCGCCACTCCACACCCATGGGGCCGATGGGCAAACAACTATGGGCAACGGGTTGCAAGCGAGTTCAGCCCGACAGAGGAGTGTTGCACCCAGGCCCGGGGCACCTAATAGCTCCAGTGCCCTTTGAGGCAGCAACATGTAATCCAGCAAAACACTGGTGAGGGGGACCGAGCGACCCCTGGTGATAGCACGCAGGCAGTCCGTACCAGCAACTCCTTCGCCAGAATAAGACCGGAGTCTCACCTACCTAAATGTGTAATGCATTCACTGGCGTAGAAGGCAAACACCCAGTGACCACCCGCAAGCCGCCATTCAGTGCCACCTGTAGCCCACCAACAGCCTGCCGTGAACTGGCTAGCAACGGTGCATGAAAGTCAACGGAAGAGCGAAGGTACACGCTGTAAAAATTCATGTCTCCTTGCCACCGACCTGTTGCCAGCCAAAGCCCGAAGGACATTAAGTCTGGCCGTAACGTATTTCTTAATTGCGGTCACATCATGCACCCAAGTAAGGTGAGGGTCATGCCAGAACCCCAGATACCTGATCTTGGAAGAAGAACGGACAAGTGTGCTGTCAACCCTGAGTGACGCCTCACATGCCTGATCATGACGGAAGACCATGAGCTCAGTCTTTGCGGCTGACAATTGCAGACCCCTGGCTGCAAGAGCCCTGGATCCCATGCCTATCACCACCTCAAGCACTGCCATGATCACTGGGAGATATTTTCCCGTGAGCCAAACTGCTACATCATAGGCGTAGGTAACCACATTAACCATCCGACCCATGTCCACTAGAACAGAATTGATGGCAATCGCAAACAGCACCGGACTCAGGCAGCTGCCTTGCGGCAGCCCCTGATCAGTGGTCCTCTCCCCCCGACCAGGCAGGCCCGACCTTGGTGGCGAAACTCCTCTGACCAAGCCAATCTAGGACCGTCGTCCTCACCTTGCTACTGACACCAAGGCCACAAAGCTCGTGTTCGACACACAACACGTCAACCATGTCATAGGCCGCTCTGATATCAAGGAACACGGCCACTGCAAAACAGTCGTTCATCCAGGCTTCCCGGATTCCAGACTCCAGAAACAGAACCACGTCCTGGGCCCCCCGATGTCTCCTGAAGCCGAACTGGGCAGCATATAAATGCCCAGAGCCCTCCACCTGCCACACTAGTCTGTTGGCAAGCATCCTCTCATAGACCTTTCGTGCGCAAGACAGGAGAGCAATTGGCCTGTAGCTCGTGACGGCCGACCGCACCTTACCCCTGCCCAATACTGGGGCTAGGATGGAGAACATCTAGGACTGTGGCACAGGAGCCCCATCAAACCGGCTCTGATAAAAGGCCAACAACTCAGCACGACCACTGTCTCCTAAGCTCTGCAGATCGCCGTACGAGACCCAGTCAATGCCCGCGACACTTTCAGTGTGGCAAAATGCCAGAGCCGCAGAGAGTTTCTGCATGGTAAAAGGAGAGTTCGAACCGTTCACCTCCCCCTCCGGGTCTCCACCCGCCCTCTGGGGCGGAGGGGGCCCCTTCGGGGAGTCATAGATCGCTGCGAAATTTGCGTTAAAGGCCTCAGGCGTGCGTGGGCCACGCAGAACGTTTCCCGACTGGTCAAAAACCCAGGCAAGCACTGGACTGGCATCCTGCGGACGCACCATGGACCAGACCTTAGAAATTGGGAGACCGTCAGAGACTCAAGCACAAAGCCTAGCCCCGAACTGTGCCTTCTCCTTTCGAAGGACGAACCTGGTCTCCTGCGCTATACCAACATATTCAAACCATCTAACATCACTCCGGACACTCTGGAAATGCTGCCAGGCCCGGCGGTGGTCCCTGATAGCAAGGACGCAGGTGCTTGTCCACCACACTGCATTCTGCCTACCTGTCCGCATTCGACCACGCTGCTTTCCTCTCTTTTTGACCCAGTTCTTCAGCCACGGGGCGAAATCCCCGGAATCGACAACCGGGCGAGTCGACCGAACAGTCTTGTCCAGAACCCTCCCTCCCCCGACATTCCAGGACAGAGCCACAGGGAAGTGGTCACTCCCTCTTAAATCTGTGGACACTTCAAATGCAAACTGCGCAGCCAAACTGCTTGTGCACAAAAATAAGTCTAGCACAGATTCTTGAATGGTCCCTCGATACCTACGCACGTAAGTTGGCGAGTCATCCTGCACCACAGTGAGGTTAAGGCGATCCAGAGAATTAACAATGATCCGTCCCCTGGTATCACATTTCTCACTACCCCACACCCAATGGTGGGCATTGAAATCACCCCCAATAATAATTGGTCTCGGTAACAATGACACCCAACCCTCCCATTCAGACTGGACAATTTCTCCCTGTCACATGTACCACCCCTACGGTGACCCATTCCCCCACCCACCAGACCCGACATCTACAAGCATCGACCCCACGACAAGGGGGGGTGGGGGGAACCAACAAAGGAACCTCACCACAAACTTAGACTCTGATACCCGAACGACCGATGCCGGCAACACCATTAAAACCACACAAATCAGGGACAACATTTGGCGGGAGCTTTGTTTCCACTAAACTCAGTATGTCCACTTTTGATCCCAGAAATTCAACATCCTCCCCCTTATTGGCCACTCCTCTCGCATTCCATACATATAAAACGAAAGCTGAAAAGAACGTTGGGTGTGAAGCAACACTTCTACGGGGACACCTCGACCCAGACTAAACCATTGTCATCTTCCGGAACACCAGAACTCACACCAGAAACAAAATCAGAACTACAACTAAAATCATCACTGCCACTAGCCCCATCACCAGAGCCTCCACTGGGGCCTTCTTTCACTGCAGCATTAGACGACATATCACTGCACGGCCACACCATTTCGCAACCAGCACTATCGCTTGCCCATTCACGTACTGCCACCAAATCTGAACGAGCAGTATCCCTCTGATCATTGTCGGGAATGTTCAATAGTACACCTGAAGCACACGCTAAGGCTCCATCACCACTTACACCACCAACACTTTCACCACCGACTCGTACTTCTCCACTGTGCACTTCTCCAACATCCGGGTCCACTGTTGTTGAAGCCTCACCAGCCGCTGACTCGAAGCCCACTCCTGCATCATCCACAGCATCTACATTCACATCTTCCATTGGCTGCTCTTCTCCAACTAAGGGGGGAAAACGGTTGTTTTCCACCACTACAATTTTGGAGAGTGGCGGTGAACTAGCCATTGCCGATCGCGATGCAGATGCCTTTCGCCGGCGGGAACGACACTGCGTTGACCATTCTGCAGTGTCCAGAGCAACAACCGGGGCATCCACAGGAGGTACAACGACCCCAGACACAACTTCTCCCACAGAGGCGCTGGCAGCCACTTCCACTGGCGAAGAAAAATGGACGCACGGAGCATCACGTGATACCCAGCGTCGGCACACTCTACAAAAAACTGCACGGCAGAGACGTCTCACGTGACCTCTCTGGTGGTAGTTTAAGCATTTGGGGGGGGGGGGGGGGCTGTCAGCAATGGCCAACAAGCCATCAATTCCCCGAACGCCTATGACGTCGGGCACCTCTTCAATCACAACAGTGTCCTTAAGCTTCAGAACTCCACATCATATCCCTGTACGACAATGGCGAAGGCCTTCCAGGGAATGGTAGTCATGTGTTAGGCCCACCCCCTCACCATACTACGATAGAGCCCTTACAATGTCACCGTCTTGGACGTCAAGTGGTAGCCAATGCAGTTTAAAACGGAGCGCGCGGTCATGTAGATCATACACTGCCGCCCGTCGCCCTACGATTTGCAGATCGTTTGCCTTCTTCACCAACCACTTGGCTTCTTTGTCCGCAAAAAGAACCTGGAAGGCATTATTAGCACGCAAACGGCCAATCCCTGTGACACGGCGAAGATCTAGAAGAGGGGTCAAGGCATCTCTGAAGTCGGTGACGAAGTAGGGCCCCCCAGGCTGGTCCGCCATTACGATAAGAGAAAGGTCCATAGATAAATTAGCTAAGCTGCCTCTGTAAAGTCTCTGCAGCCACGCCAAATCGCGTGGAGCTTCCCCTTCTAACCATACGTAGCACCCATTGGCGCATCCTGATTGCCAGATTCTGGGCGACTCTGTGAGGCCAAAGCCTCCACGTAAGACACTTTAGGTGGTAGGGCAGCCGCTGCAGACTCCGGTTCGTTCATCTCACGACGGTAAACACCATCACTTACAACACCTCTGTGTAGCCCACTCCGGGGTCCCTCACTCCTCACATTGTTTATAACACTGCTCTGACCTGCATTGTTGCACTCCTTTCCAGTGCTGGATTCCCCATTGTTCAAACTCGTAGCCATTAAGGCCAAATCTTTCTTCTCCTCACCGATCCTAGCCACAACGCCATATAAATTCCAGTCCATTTCGTCCAAACCCAGGTCTTCTGCCACCCTCCACACTTCATTATACTTCTCCACCGAAACCACACCACATGCGATCTCATGCTGTGTCAGCTGACCAGTCCTTTTCATCTCCAACATTACCTGTCTGACTTGACGTTTGTTTTACTGGTACGATGAACTGAAACGATGTATGTAACAATGATTGAGTTCAGGCAGCTGCATTTTAGTATTATTTGCTGGCTAAAGGTTCTATCGTTGTAGACGATTAAAATTAAAGGATTAGTGCAACTCCATTAAATACTGAAAAGGGCTTTACTTTCTGCGGAGAATCAAGTAAAAAATAGCATACACGAACCAATGGTACAAAGGTATATTTATTGATTTACGGTTGAAATATTCAATTGGAAGTATATGGAGTTCTTTAAAAATAGTGTTCTGTGAACTGTTTAATCTTGAGCAATTTAATTAATTTCTTGGACCAAAAAATCAGTTGAAGGTGGGTCAGCATAAAGAAAATGTAGTAGGGCACGATTATATACGGACAGTAGTGTTCTCTTGTTCTGGTCAATTTGGTTAATTGTGGAACGACTGGTTGTAAGTATTTTCCAGGTTGCCCCACGTTATGCTGGGCCAAGAAAAACATGTTATAACCCTTTCATGTCCAAATTAATTCTGGTTATTTTTTTAACTATCGGGCAGCTGCGGGATTCGAATCGGCATTCGCCTGGTTTGCAGACGAAAGCGCTAACCACTGGGCTGTTGCTGTCTCCATGGACCCCTCACAAAGCTTGCAGTGCGAGTTGCATCTTAGTTTTTGCTCCATCTTGTACCAATTTTTGTTTGACTACTGCATGTTTGAAAGGGTCATGCTTAGCCAAAAAAACATGGTATAACCTTTCTTGCCCAAATTAACTGTTGTTATTTTTTTAACTACTATTGAGTTGAAAGAATCGAACAGGCATTCGCTTGGTTTGCAGACGAGGACGCTAACCACTGGGCTGTTGCTGCTAACTTTGCTTGGGGCCCCTCACAAAGCTCGCAGTGCGAGGTGGGACTTAGTTTTGCTCCTTCCTGTAGCTATTGCTTTTGGGCTACTGTGGGTGTAAAATTGTTATGCTGGGCCAAGGAAAACATGGTATAACCCTTTTCATACCTAAATTAATTCGTTACTTTTTTTAAGGTCAATTGCGAGATTTGAACCTGCACTCGCTTGGTTTGCAGACGACGACGATAACCACTGGGCTGTTGCTGCTCGCTTTGCTCGCGGTCCTCACAAAGCTCGCAGTGCGAGTTAGGACCTAGTTTTAGCTCCATCTTGTAGCTGTTGCCATTTGACTACTGCGGGTGTGAAAGGCCCGCGTGCTGGACCTAGTAATACATGGTATAACACTTTCGTGCCCAAATTATTTCCGGTAATTTTTTTAAGTCGTCAGTTGCAGGATTCGAGCCGGTATTTGCTCGGTTTGCCGATGAGAACGCTGACCACTGGGCTGTTGCTCCTCGTCTTCCTCGGGGCCCCCAGGGAGCCCTCACAGGCTCGCAGTGCGAGTTGGGACTTACTTGTTGCTCTATCTTACAGCCATTTCTATTTGACTACTGCAGGCGTGAAAGGGTAATGCCGAACTAAGAAAACATGGCCCTTTCATGCCCAAATTAATTCTTGTTATTTTTTAACTATCGGTCAGTCGTGGGATTCGAACCGGCGTTCGTTTCGTTTGCAGATGAGAATGGGAACCACTGGCATGTTGCTGCTCGCTTTGCTCGGGGATCCCTCACAAAGCTCGCAGTGCAAATTGGCACTTAGTTTTTCTCCATCTTGTTGCTGTTGCCATTTAACTACTGCAGGCGTGGGATAGTCTGGATGCCAAATGGCATTTTTAACCTAAACCTGGAAGTAAGGTCCGCCCAATGTTTTATGGTGTTTTGTTTTTCTTCAAGGCATACTTAATGTAATTCTGCAGTATGCTACTTTGTCACCCTTGAGCATTTTTAAATATTCAAGATGGCTAAAAAAAAATCACATATAGGCCATATCTTTGCTTGTAGAAGAGGCAGGATAATCATTTTTGTGTCTAACACTATGTTTTCAGGGTCAAGGAATATAATATTACGGATTGTCTTGTTGATAAAATACACGCCTTTTTTTAGGGGCTGGTGTCACAGTCACCATTCGATTTTTCGCTCATTTTAAAATTTCAACTGCTATTCTGCCGTTTCTAATTTAGGTGGAAGACCCCAATTAGATTCATTCGAAAGGTGGGAAAGTCTTCTTTGCATCAAGGGTAAATAAATTGGTTTATAGGGAACGAGCTATCCCCTTTTCGTTAGGGGCTGGTACTACATTCACCATTCGATTTTTGCTGATTTTCAATTTTCAACTGCTAGTCTACCGTTTCAAATTTAGGTGAAACGCTCTAATTAAATTCATTCGAAAGGTGGGATCAAGGGAAATTAAAAGGGTCTGTCATTGGTAGAGACTGAGCTACACCCTCTTTGTTAGGGGCTGATATCACGGTCACCGTTTGATTTTTCTCTCATTTTCAACTTTCAACTGCTATTTTGCCGTTTCTAGTTTAGGTGGGACGCTCCAATTAGATTCATTCGAAAGGTTGGAATATCGGATTGGCATTAAGGTTAATTAAAATGGTGTATCATTGGTAGGAACCGAGCTACGCCCTCTTTGTTAGGGGCTGGTATCACAGTCTCCGTTTGATTTTTTGCTCATTTTCAACTTTCAACTGATATTCTGCCGTTTATAATTTAGGTGGGACGCTCCAAACAATAGACAACAATGGTAAGTGCCGACAACGATCAATAGGTAAGTATTTCTGGCAACTTAGGCACCCATAATAGATTCTTGCACTTCAGCAACAATGGTAAAGATGGTGCCTTTACCCTTCTCACTAAACCGAATCTGTTTGTTGTGCAACAATACTTTCTTTGTATTAACTAGGGCAGCACCCCGTATATGGCCGGTTTTTAATACCATTGTTGTGATTTCCTGTTTGCATGAAAATACTGTAATATCCCGTAAACATTCGCCTACGCTTTCATTAGATTTAGTTGGATCTACCCTAAAACAAAACTTGTTAAGGATTCCCGTCAAGCTTTTCGGCCGTGGGAAATCGTGATATCAAACACCAAGCTCTTTCGACAAGCTAATGCCACCGAGTAATAGTTCGAAGGTTAATGGAAATATATGAAAATTGCTTATCGTTTATCGTCTTGGCAGGAGAAATACTAGCGTGTGTTTTGATTCAGCGGTAAGAGATATAGAGGGCTATATCCCGTTTGCATGAAAACATTCAATTGAATAAATATTACCGAAATTCCCACTACGGTTATCAGTATATATAGAGTACTGCAAGACAGTAACATAAAAACTATGTTATTGACGCATCTTTCTTTCTATGAATGGTGGACACTCATCCTTTAATTCTTATTTTCTAGACACACGCTAATGTGTCGCGCCAAGTTAGGCAACAATCATCACAACAAACATCACATCAGTTCATTTGTCGAGGTTGTAAACCATTGTAGCCCGGCGCCATAGCTCTCAGAGTGTTATATCTTGAAGCATAGTTGGGCACATTTCAGGTACTGGGGGAAAAATAATAATGCAGTACAAAAGCTTAAATTGTGTTGAAATCGAGAGCCATGACCCACCTGACAAAATAACCTCGTGTAGGAATGCCAGCTAAGCTGCTTTCAATGCAAAATCTGACCCTCAATAACGTTGTAAATGTGTCAGTTAGCTAGCTAGCTAACTGGCTAGCTAGCTAATTCGCTCATCCCCATGTTAAATCCCATAGGGTGATTATTCATCGATGCTGAGATAACGGGGAGGCCTCCAGCTATGAAATTGGACGAATGGGTACAGTACAATACGAACTGCATACCTTTTATGGTTTGGAGCCTGGGGGCGTAACAGGGATGGCGTGGGAGGGCGCATAAGTACGAAAATATTGTTATAACCATTGTTAGTATTGTCGGCATCATCTCTCATAGCACGGCCAAAGGTCGGACAATAAGAACGTGGATATTGATTTGATTTGATTTATTTATACGAGAGCTTACACGGGCATGACCCCTCACGCTCTACTCTACCTTACAAATTAACTTAATTCCTAACAACAATGCTGCCCTCTCTGCCACTAACGCGCACACACACACACACACACACACACACACACACACACACACACACAC
>JAHWFP010176990.1:30706-51656 GCA_023313725.1 Lithobius niger
CACACACACACACACACACACACACACACACACACACACACACACACCAACATCCAGAGACATACACTGCCACTCACTCACCTCCCCACCACACACCAGCAACCGTCTTCCACCACACGGTGCAACAAGCAACACTAGCCTCCCCCGCCGCCAAAACGACCAGTTCGGTCACAAAAAACAACTACACCCCTTACCGCATCCCGAAACCCTTTCCCACGAGCAACCAACCCAAGAGCTTTACCGAGAGACCATCCAGGGCCGAAAACGGCATGCGTCCGAAACCTGGCCCACAACGGGCAGGAAAAGAGAAAGTGAGACACAGTCTCCTCCCATGACCAACAAGCACAAATTGGATCATCACAACACCCCAGCCGGAACATGTGTGACCGCAGTAGAATATGGCCCGTGCGTAACCTGGTGAAAAGCTGTGCATCCTTCCACGAAATCTTCTCCAGAAAGAGAAGTGACGACACGAGCGGATGCACCCCAAAAAGGTGTCGACCAGTGCGCCCACCTTCCCAAGCAACCTGCCATGCCTGCTGTGACAGAGTGCGAAGCACCGGTCGCAAGTTCCGTGGCACAACAGGGCAACACACAACATTCACACCACCATTGCAACCCTCCTTTGCCAATCCGTCCGCAACCTCGTTGCCAAACTCAGCAGAATGACCAGGCACCCACTGGATGGAAACCTCCACTCCCCTTCGCAGGGCTGCCCACAACTTCCTGCCAATCTCAACAGCAATAGGATGCTCTACGCGCAGGGTGGCAAACGTTCGCCTCAAGAACGCAATCCCGGCCGCTGAGTCCGAAAACACAGCAAAAGCAGGGAAACCAAGAGCAAGTCCTTCATCAAGAGCAATGCACAAAGCAACCAGCTCTCCCAAGAAAGCCGAAGGCAGTCCTGGCAAGGAAAAGCACCTCCCCAAACGAAGTTCTGGGATGAAAACCCCAGCCCCCCCCCCACCCATCGCTCACTGTGGAACGACGCATCACAGTAAATGCGCGGAACTCCTGGGCGTGGCCCAACATCAAAGACAGATGCGATCACCCCACACCAGACCCATGGCTGAAAAGGGGTCGCAAAACTGGGCGCCAGAAACCCCTGCAGAGGCTGGTGCAGCAACAGGGATGCACCCAGACCAAGCGACCCAAAACGACCCCTGTCGACCTCGCTCAACACCAAGAACTCTGACAAACAGCAAGCGACAGGGTCATCCTTGCCTCTCGCAACAGCAAGCAAACACAGGACCAAAAGCAGTTCCCTGGCTCTGAGATACAGAGGGCATTCACCCGCCTCCACCTGTAGCGCCAGGATGGGGGTTGACGGCAGAGCACCCAATACTGTGCGGAGACAGTCATTAATTGACACCTGGATTCCCCCAGCCCCCCCCCCACACACAGGCGAGGAATGGCAGGTGAAAATCCACACACGCCCTGACGTACGATCTGTAGATAGAAGTCACTACTGACCTTCTAGCAACAAGACTATTGGTCGTCAAGGACTTAAGGATCCGGAGACGGGACGACACAGCCTCCTTGACAGTGGCCACTTCCTTCTGCCAGGACAAGGTGGGGGTCGAGATGCACGCCCAGATATCTAACACTACTTGATGCAACCACCAACGAATCACCAACCGTGATAGAACCCACAAGAGGAGGACCCTTAGAGAAGATCATCAAAACAGTCTTTGCCGTAGAGAGCACCATGCCCCAAGATTTTAACAGGTATACACCTTTGGCAATGGTGGACTCTAGAACCTGCAACATGGTGCGTAAACTTCCACCCGCCACAATGACCGTGACATCATCGGCATACGCAACAACCCTAGCCGATGCGTTGAAACTCATCAAAACGGTATTCAGCACTACTGCAAACAAGATCGGACTGAGGCAACTCCCCTGAGGGAGGCCCCTATCTGTAGACCGCGTCGCTGACCAATGCCCGTCTACCCTTGTTGCGTAGGTCCTCTCACCAAGCAAGGCATAATGGTACATGTAAGTTGCGGGCTCACACCCAGCTCATGAAGAGCAAAACCAACCCATTGAACATCGACCATGTCGTATGCCGCTTTAATGTCGAGAAAGGCGCCTACAACAAATTCACCAACCGCCCATGCACTACGGATGTTGGACTCCAGGTAAAGGATAGCATCCTGCGCCCCACGCCTACTCTGGAAACCGAACTGCGCTGGAAAAAGCCGACCAGAGGCCTCAAGTTCCCATTCAAGCCGCCTGACCAGCAGCCGTTCATAAACCTTCCGGACGCAGGACAAAAGGGCAATTGGACGATAACTCGTCACCGTCGACTGCGGCTTACCCCGACCCAGAACAGGCGTCAGAATAGAAAACATCCAAGATGGCGGTGGTGGACCGCCGCAGAAACGGCTTTGAAAAAAGCTAGGAGATCTTCCTTCCCAGCCTTACACAGAGATGACAGATCCTTATAGGAAATGCGATCAATGCCAACAGCACTGGACGGGTTACATGCCGCTAGAGAAGCCTCCAGCTCCAACATTGTCATGGGTTCCAGATCATTTCACTCATCACAAGCCACCAGTGAGGGCCTCGGGCCCCTGCCCAAGCTAAACACGTACGAAAAGTTGTCATTGAAGGCATTTGCCATAGGCAAACCCCTCAAAACCATACCAGCACCATCTAACACCCACCCGATACTAGGCCGGGAATCTTGTGGACGGACAAGTTTCCAAACCTGGGCAATAGAGACCCGCGAGACACCTTTTCACACAGACGCTTGACGAAAAGAGCTTTCTCCCTGCGCAACAAAAACCGTGACTCCTCAGCAACACCGACGAAGGTGTACCAGCGTTCACCAGACGGATAACGACGAAAGCGTTGCCAGTAGCGCCGCCGATCGCAGACTGCCTTATCACAAACACTGGTCCACCACACTGGCTTACTATGGCTATCTCCACGGCACCCCGACTACCTTTCCTCCTGTAACTACCCCACTTCCTGACCCACTTACCAAATTCACCAGGATCAACAACAGGGCCACGCGACTTCTTAAGAGCCTCAGGCCTCCCTTTGCCACACTGACGCAGGGCCACCGGGAAGTGGTCGCTGCCCCTCAAGTCTTGCGAGACCTCAAAAGAGAAGCAGCAAGCAATTTCCGGGGAGCACAAGAACATATCCAGAACCGATTCCTGGATTACACCACCCCAACTTCTAACAAAGGTCGGCGTACCATTTTGAACAACCTCCAAGCCCAAAGCATCAACAGTACTCGCGATCACACTACCCCGACTGTCACATCAGGAACTACCCCAAGAGTAATCGTGCGCGTTGAAGTCACCTCCCAACACCAGAGGTCTTGGAATTGCTTTCACCCACCGCACCCACTCAAGCAATGAGAGAGGCCCACGCAGATGAACAAAACCCAAGGTCAACCACGTTCCTCTCCACCAAATCGCTAACACACATGCGTCCACATTTGGACAATAGGGTAGTTCCGGCAGTGAAAAGGGGACCGTATTTCGCAGAAACACTCTAATACCGGAGTTGCCTGGCCCTGAAATACCACTGAAACCCGGAATCAGAGGAGCTGTACCAACCGGAAGCCTGGTTTCAAGTAGACCTAGCACGTCAGTAGAGCTACATAAATCTTCAATTTCGCCCAGTTTGCTCGCTGCACCGTGTACATTCCATGAACATATAGTAAATTCTGTGAAGGAGGATACTGCTACACACCCAAATAAACCCACTCAATAAACTCCACCCCCAACCCCCAACTCGCATACGTCTCCACACTCACACCCCCCACACATCCATGCTCCCACACACCCACACTCCCACATCCTCATATTCATTTGCAGTGCAGCATCTACAACGCGAGTACAGTGACAACAATTCCAGATTTGTAAAAAGACTAGGAAGGTGAACGCTCCTGAGAACCACTACATTCCATCTCACCCCCCAAGACACACAACTCAATGGCAGGAGGCTCCATCCCAATCGGCGAGATAACAGCATGACAACTGTCAGGAGGCATCCTTGCATTTACCACAGAGTTACCAATACTCACAACCCCTTCACCATCAATGCATTGATCCCAAGTACATGCCCCTTCACCTTCTGCAGGACATGCGCCAGTACCCGTGCACACCCCTTGCTCCTCCTTGTGCACCTCTTCCAGCTCTTGTACCTCTACATCAGCCTCTGCAACCGTTTCTAGGAGCTGGTACTTGTTCTTAACACTCACAGCCCAGTTTGCCTTATCTTCCCTCACCCGCCGCCTTTTCCTATTCTGGAAACTGAATTCCCCGCCCCCTTGATTACATACACTCAATACCTCATCTGTCCCATCCACCAAATTGCTCCGGAGCTCTTGCACCACTTCCTCACTACCACTCGGTGCGCAAATGGGTGCACCACTGGGTGCACTAACCAGTATAGGTGCACCGCCAGGATCTACTGCAGTGCTATTCAATACCGCCGTAAGTCCAGGCACCACAGTAACGACTGGCTTCACAACATTATTCCTGACCGAGGGTGCTCCCTCATTGCGAACTGAGACACTACAAGTAGCTACACAAGGTGCATCAGCAGGTGCACCAGTAGGTGCACCACACAACTTCGCAGCAGCACTAAACATCTGGTCTGTTGAGGTTGATGCAACCGGCACCGGCCCGTTCTCTGCGGGATCCTCGCGCACACGCAGCACCGACGCATAAGATTTAATGTGGTCACATGGGCTGCCACGTTCTGAGTATCTGTGACATTCCCGACAATAGGAGCTCGTGCAAAAACGCTTCACTTGTCCACGAAAATGGCACCTTAGACATTTTGGTGGCCTATCAGGCACCACCAGGAGCGCTGGTATACCACGCACAGTCACAACATCTGGCAGATCGTCCTACGTGACACTGTCTCGCAAACACAGCGTGGCTTGCTGCACACCCAAAAAACAGTGTGTAATCCCATCAATAGTACTACGTTCAAGTGAAAACGACTGCAGGGTGCCATAGTTAATGTGCGCGGCCCCAATATCCGGCTCTGTCACCTCATACGGCAACCAGTGAATCCGCATTTTCACAACTTGCACATGGAAATCGTGGACCGTAGCACGAAACCCGTTCACAGTAAAGTTCCTAACATTCTTCAATGTTCGCTTTGCAGCTGGCGTCAACATATTTTGCAATTGCATCTCTCAAATGTGGCAACACGTACGGACGCCCTTCTTGGGTAGCTAGCACAATAACCGAATTTATCATTTTAATGTTCGCTAGTCCACCACGGTACAACCTCTTCAGCCACTCTACATCACGAGTAGATTCTTCTAAATCTTTGTCTCCACTTACGTAATTATGGTCCAAACCAGGGTCAACAGCATTTTCCTCCATGTCGTCAGCTTTGGGAACAGCAATTGTCTCAATACCATAGTCATTTATTGTGTCCACGTTGGTTGCTGGTCGAGATAGAGGAACCTCGTCCGTAGCACCGGGTTTAAGCACATAAATTCCTTCACACACGACTCCTCGCTGACCCACCACTCGGGCCCCATCACTCAACACTGCCCGACGAGCTGCATTGTTCAGATTGACGTTGTTCGCACATTGATTGTTAAGCCCAGCCTCTGCATCCAAGCCTAAACTACTTTCAACAACTTTCCCACCTGTAATTCCGTATAGTTTCAAGTCCACTTCCTCAATACCGACTTCCACAGCCAACTGCAGCACTTCCTCAAACTTTTGGTCCGTGACGAAACCCATATCTCCCTCCCTTTGCCTCAAAACACCTCTTTCTTTTAGGTCAAGCAAGAAGCGCTTAACTTGTCGCGCCATCTTGACTGACGTACGTGCCTAGACACACTCTAGCGCATCACTATAAATCTAAACAACGTTGCAAAGAAATTGTATTCACGTCCAATTCACGAAAAATAAACCAACTGTCAAAACAAAGCAAAATAAACAATTCCAAAAACTGGTAAAGAGGCCACTAAGTTGAGAGTGGTTCGGCCTTCAAAGGAGTGACATCAACACACCAAAACTAACTAAATATTCTAATACAAATTACAACAAAATTAAAACCAAACCAAAAACCTATAAAGAGGTGACTAAGTTGAGAATGGTTCGGCCTATAGGCAAAAGGTAGTAGCATATTGTTGAAAACCAATTTCTTGTTGGTGTGGCACTTTATAGTACACATCTCCACAGTAGTTGAGTTGAGCCAATACACAATTTAAAAACAAAAGGAGTGATATCGTATCAAAAACCAAAACCAAAACCAAAAACCAAAACCAAGTTCCGAATGGTTCGGCCGTTCAAAGGAGTGATATCAACACACCAAAACATTCGCCAACTTAATCGCACCGAATAGTACTTCGGACGTTAAATGAAAACTTGAACATTGCTATCGAAAGTAGCAATGTTCTAGCTTTCATTTAATCTTCGAACTATTAGCGGTGCGATTAACTTGGCAAATGTTTTGGTGTGTTGATATCACTCTTTGAACGGCCGAACCATTAGGAACTTGGTGGCCCCTTTTACCAGTTTTGGTTTTGATATGTTTTCTTTATCTTTGTACCTTTGCCTTACACTTTTAACAATTTGAAAGAATTCTGTCGCATTGAGATTTATCCTCAACATGACAAAATATGCTTTTAGTCGCTTACAGCTAACAAACACATGTCTGCTAGTGGGCCACCTTTCTATCGCTAACAGTCAATCTTTTAACAATCGGATGTCTTCAATGGGATGATCTACTGTTAATTGGCGTAGAACGCACTAGCGTGTGTCTAGATAGGCTCTTGTAGTTTACTAATGATAGTAATCTTTTTAGTTAATTCCTTTCAAAATATTAAACAACCGTGTGAAATACACGGTTTTCTACACTGGTTAGGTATTGTAGCTCATGTGTATGTCCATGTTCGACCGAATTAAGTTTCCTAAAATTTTTGCGGACACTGGCTAATAAACGCTCAGCCGTCATGTGTCTCAGTCCTCCCCCTCCCCCAAGGCTAATGCTCACCCCCTTTCTAATGATCACTTCTATAATATTAGTCATGCTGGTGAAAATAAATGAGGCTCAAGGCGATTCCGAAGCTGTCCCAACGAGAAGCATGCTGTCCTGAGAAATACTCCCTACGCACGGGCGGTGTTAAATGCACGGTTTCCAAAACAGGTTAGGTATGGTTGCTCATGGTGTATGTCCATGTTCGACCGAATTAGGTTTTCTAAAATTTGTGCGGATACTGGGTAATAAACGCTCAGCATTCATGTGTCTCAAATCCTTCCTCTTCCCCAAAGCTGATGGTCTCTCTCCCCCCTTTCTAATGATTACTTCTGTTATGTTGTTCATCCTGGTGAAGATAAATGAGACTCAAGGCGGTGCCGATGCTGCCCCTTCGCGAAGCATGCTGTCCTGAAAACTTCCCCTATTAGTTCCCTCCTACCAGACGCGCGTGGCCTTTTCCTTTTCTAATTAAATTAAATCGCCCTTTCTTTTCGCCCGTCATCCGGAATTATTATACAGACAGCTAAAGTCCGTGATTTGCACGGCGTGGGTTGTAAGCCTTATGAGATCTGAGTATTTTTAGTGAATAAAATTGATTATTGTTGATATCACGGCATAATTTGTTGGTGTTTCAAGTAGGGTACAGACATGGTTTCACTGCATATTTAGTCTTACAATCCATTGCACAATACATTATCATTGCAAGAGTAAGTAAGATTACAAATAAAAACGTCAAGTATGCCTTAAAAATGGGGGTTATATGATTAAAGTTACAGTTTACTTGTTAAAAGGTACACGGATAAAAATTGATGATTTTTAATTGAAATAATCAAAGGTACAGTTGAGAAAATTGCATCTGTTTAAGGGCTGTTGTGCATTACGTTTTAAAAATATGATCGGTAAAGCACAACAGCACTTAAACAGATGCAATTTTCTCAACTGTACATGTAATTATTTTAATTAAAAACATCAATTTTTATTTCGTGTACCTTTTTACAAGTCAAGTGTAACTTCAATTATGTAGCCCCTTTTTTACGAAACACCTAACTTTTTTGTTTGTAATCCGTGAACCTTTTTTACGTCTATGTCGTCGCGCAACAAAGGGTTATGCATGCAGTCGATCGTTGCTGGCCAATTTGCAACAATTCAACTAAGCTCTGAAAGCCTACATTTACGAAATAAATACACCATTCTATCTTTTTTAGCTGCCAATTTCGAGGCATTAACAACGTAGCTTAGTTTGGTTTAAATCTATATTACAAACAAAAACATCAAGTGTGCCGTAAAAAAAGGGGTTATATGATTGAAGTTTCATTTTACTTGTTAAAATGCATCTGTTTAAGTGTTGTTGTGCTTTACGTAACGTATATGATTGGTAAAGCACAACAGCACTTAAACAGATGCAATTTTCTGAATTGTACATTTGATTATTTCAATTAAAAATCACCAATTTTTATCTGTGTACATTTTAACAAGTAAAATGAAACTTCAATCATATAACCCTTTTTTTTACCCTTTTTTTTTTGTTTGTAATCCGTGTACCTTTTTTTTACGGCTATGGTGTCGCGCTATAAAGGTTTATGCATACAGTCGATCGTTGCATGCACGAAGAATGGATCTGGAGTTTGCTGAGTGGCATTGTTCCCTAAAATACTACAATGGTGAAAACAATGTAAAACAAGCAAAATGATCGTTTAGGTTCCCGTAACTCCGGAATGGATCGACCAATTGAAAAAGTGGTTCCTGTAAGGT
Organism: Lithobius niger; assembly: GCA_023313725.1. Taxonomy (NCBI): domain Eukaryota; kingdom Metazoa; phylum Arthropoda; class Chilopoda; order Lithobiomorpha; family Lithobiidae; genus Lithobius; species Lithobius niger. The sequence continues at coordinate 39,434 of JAHWFP010176990.1, forward strand.
TGAAGCCTAGGAAAATTTCTGGCTCAGATCATGTTTCAGATTTTAGGTAGGTGCACTAGTTTTTTCTGAAACCGTGTCAGCCAAGAAGAACAACAACTACAAGAAGTGAACAGTTTTCAAATTTACGTTTGGCTTCCTACGTTTACTCTTGCACAGAATTGCATAAAAGTTGGTGTAAAGTTTGGAAAAGTTGCTATCTACTATCTGGCCAAGTTTGGTCGAAATATATTGAAAAGAAACGGAAAAATTAATAGTTTTATAGAGGACTTCAATCATATATATACACGGCTATCGCCGAAACACCGAATATTTGAAAAGGGTTAAAGGGTTAAAGGGTTTAACGAGCGTTAACCACTCCTGGTCACCTGCCCGAAGCCCTAAGGCCCTATGTCTGCAACAGCCAGATTCCCAGGTGGTCCGAATATTTCAATTCAATTCAATTTGTTTATTATGGGTCTCGGCCCTAAGCCACGCACCCAAACTCATTCTAAATTACAAAATACGTAACCACCAAGCACCAAACTAACATCACATTATTTGAATATTTGATTTCACCCTTCAACAATCCACTTTTTAGCAAAGGCATAACACGTGCACGAAGAATGGATCTGGAGTTTGCTGAGTGGCATTGTTCCCTAATTACAATGGTTAAAACAATGTGAAACAATCAAAATGATCTTTCAGTGACCCGTAACTCCAGAATATTTCGACCAATCGAAAATGTGGTCTCTCTGAGGATGAAGCCCAGGGAAATTTCTGGCTAAGATCATGTTTCAGATTTTAGGTAGGTGCAGTAGTTTTTTTCGGAAACTGTGTCATACCAGAACAACAACAACAAGAAAAAATCACTAATTTTTAAATTAACGTGTGGCTCCCTACTTTTACTCTTGCACGGAATTGCGTAAAAGTTGGTACAAATCTACCTTCCATACCTAAGGACTATCTGGTCAAGTTTGGTCGAAATATATTAAATAGGAACGGAGAAATTATAAGTTTTAGTTTTGTTGGAAAGAGGATTTCAATCTTATAGAGGGTGAGGCAAAAGTCTGGTCACACGCAAATAACTACCGATATAATGGTCCTACGTTAATTGTGAAGTCATATTTGTAATGTAAGTCAGATATGTGGAAGCAAATGAAAATAGTTTCAATGACCTTGAAAACAGCATTCTATCTTCCAAACGGCGCAAGATAGAGCACAAAAGTGAATTATAAAGTTGTACGAGAGCATCAAACATGACAAACTGCAAAATCATATTGAAAATCGGAGCATAAACGTTTTAACTGCAAGACGTTCCCTGCAAAACGTCCCTGAACGTTTTAACTGCAATGCAGTGAAGCTTAGGGGCTGCCTTTTCAAGTGAGTGCATGAGTTCCGAGTCTTTCCTGCAGTACTGAGTGCAGGTAAATTGCAGATTGCAGTAAACGAAAACGGATACGAATTAGGTCTAAAGTAATGAGCTACTATTCACAACACAGAAGTTTACGTTCGGTATGTGACTAATTTCTATTTTACATTAATTATTTTTTGCTGAAGCCTAAGGCCCTTTTGAGTGATTTCCAACCCGGTCACAACAATCGCCCAGCAATGAAAAAACGTACTGTCGTCACGAATGCCCTCACTTTAATCCAAAGGTAAAAAAAACTCTGTACATTCGAAAGCCTGCACTTTTTAACAGCTTCCCATGTCATTACAGATTACTTCCATTAAAGGGTAAATTATAAGTTTATGGTGAACAGGAAGCAATTGACAGATGAATTATTAGCGTCACTTGCTCACTGGCAGAGATGGATTTATATTTCTGGCACCTAGGACTATGCAGATACCTCCTTCCTCCTTTCAAAACAAAGTGCATTTGTGGGCTTTTTTTTACGAAAAAAAACGTTTCAGGAAAAATGCAGGATATTCCTACAATCAGAATACGCCCAACATAAAGTGGACGGATGAGAAAATAGGTTTAAAGATGTGGGCATTCGTATGCGTAAATAAACTTGTTTTTTTATTAGTGGGGGTTTCAAAGGATTTAACGAGCTCTAACTTTGCAGTAGTAGTAGGCTAATTGTAGCAATATTCTAACGTACATGTTACCTACTGAAAAGCATGGCGTAAATAACTGAGGAGGGAGGGGGGTTGAGAGTGACAGGAATGAAAGTGCCGCAAAATCTTTGAAAAAATTAGATTTATTCGACGTTTTCTTCAAATGTTATTTTTTCATGGTACTACACATTTCATAAAATAAGAAAAATACTTGTACCTTGACAATACAGTGGTCGTACGTTTTCTAACAGCTCAGAAGTGGGGTGTAAAGTTAATCGCACCAACTAATAGTTCGAAGGTTAAATGAAAACTAGAAGATTGCTACAAGCGGTAGCAATCTTCAAGTTTTCATTTAACGTCCAAAGTATTATTCGATGCGATTAACTTGGCTAATAGGATTACCCTTGGCGGCCTTTCCCTGGTTGAATGATATCACTACTTTGAAAGGCCGACCCTTTTTGTCAACTTGGCGGCTTCTCTTACCATTTTTGGTTTTGGGTGGATATCACGACTTTCATAGGCCTGTGAATGTGCAAAAAATCCCACGGTGTAATTGTCACCTCTACCTTGTTTTCCTGGTGGTATTTTATTGTATGAATGTTCTCATTCATAATTTTCACATTTGTTATTGTTATTCCAAATAAATTAATAACAAGCGTAACAGTATGATAATTGCAAGGACCTAATCAATTCCTATGGAATAAAAGATACCTTGTGTCTTATTGAACCAGTAATGAGAATTTTTTCGGGTCGTGGGGCATATAATTTATTTTGAATTCACGTACCGTAAAAAAAAAAAAGATTTGGTTTTGGTGGGGAAAAAAAACGACCAAACCTTTGCAATAAAAGATACACCGTCTCTTCGTGAACCACTTATTTGCAACAACAATAAATTCTGACAATTAGGTACTGAATCGATAAGCGTGTAACACTTAAGCATGTTATAATCTACTGTTGGATGACAATACAAACAATGGTTACAACAATACTTTTGCACTTACGAGCCACTTCAGGAGCACGTGCTTCTAGCTGCAACCCCCATTTTAGAAAACGGCACTTCCCCATACGACGCTTTATCTGTCTGCCGAAATTTAGATCTGGCAACTTTCCCTAATCAGCTGTAGACGTGTCGTTATACCTATGAGAATTAACATGGGAGCCTGCGGACTAGTTACTAGTTACTAGTTACTAGTCACTAGTTACTAGTCACTAGTTACTAGTCACCAGTAACACAAATCGACGTTATTGAGGACACTTTCTCTCCATGAAGAACACGTTCCCACATTTTCGTGTTGAGTTTTTCTTTGTTACTGGACCCAAGACACCTGATTCAAACGATTTACAAAGATTTCTACCGCATGGGGAATTTACACCAGTATGCTGAAATCACGTATAAGTTGTTTTCAGTTAAAAGACACAGTCTGCTAGTGAGCCGCCTTCTGACAACAATTACACTCTAACAATTACGCTCTAACAATTAAGCTACAACAACGATAAAACGTCTACTTGGCGGTGACACACTAGCGTGTGTCTAGATAAATTAAAAAATAGAAAATAATCACGTACCGAACTTGACTTTCTGAGTTGTGATGATGGCTTAATACTTTAGGCCTAATCTGTATCATAGGTTTGTTTTCTTTTATAGCACCATGAACTGCACTCATTCACTTACAATGATTGACGCAGGAAAGACTCGGATCACATACGCTCACTAGCTTGTAGGCAGGCAGCCCCTAAGCTTCACTTCATGGAAGTTAAAACGTTCAGGGAAAACTTTTTTGCTATTTTGTTTTCCCCCTAACTATTGCAATTATGCTCCTATTTTCGATCTGTTTTCGCAGTTTGTCATATGTGATCCTCGCTACAACTTTGTAATTCACCTTTTTTGGGGTGTATCTTGTGCCGTTTGGAAGATAGAATGCAGATGACCTAATGCTGTTTTCAAGGTCATTGAAAATATCCTTATTGACTTCCCCATACATGACTTATATTACAAATATGTGTTCAGAATTAACGTAGGACCATTATAACGGCAGTTATTTACATGTGACCAGACTTTGCCTCTCCCTGTATATACAGGGTGAGGCAACTGAAGCGTCCGGCAACAATGTCTTCTAAAGACGTGTAATTTGTTCAAATCGAAATACCTACCAATACTAAGCAAACCCGGGCGGATGTAAAGTCTGCTGTAAATATAACCTTAAAAGATGCTTTCAATGTCATCCAAAAGTTAACTCCGAAACTCTCCAAGATAACGGCATGAAGTAAATTAGAAAGTTGTTTAGGATCATGAATCCAGGCCAACATAGAAAAGTAACAGAAAACATGCCATAAACAAGAGAGATATGGGAGATGTGTAGTGCAGGAAAGCTGGTCAAAGGCAAGCAATACCTTATTAGTAATTATACAGCTGCCTCCTGGCTGGTTTCTCTGTAACTGCTAATTGTTTCGCGTACGATCTAGGGAAACTCTAGTATCAACGGTTAAAATGACCTTGTGGAATGCGTTCAAGGTCATCCAAAACTCATCTCGTATACGAAGCAATATAGGAAATAACTTCCAAATTGGAAAGTGCTGACCACCATGCAGTTAGTATTATTGTCAAGCAAGATTTTATTGCCTTATAAGGAAAATAACACGAACATCTCTCTCATTTGAGGATGTGGGAAACTAATCAATGTAGGATGTGTTCGAAGTGCCCACCCGCAGCAGTTATGCAGTGTTGCACTCGCTGCGCACTACTGTCGCGAAGAGCACGAAGTTGTGCAGGAGTAATTGAGGCACAACACTCACGGATCCTATTCTCCAGGTCATTAATACTGGCAGGCAATGTTTGATAAACCTGTTCCTTAACGTGCCCCCAAGAAAAAAGTCAAGTGGCGACAGATCGGGAGACCTTGCTGGCCAGCTAACAGGTCCTCCCTGTCCGATCCATTTAGCTGGGAACAACATATTAAGGTAGTCGTGGACATCACCGTGAAAGTGAGGGGGAGCACCATCATGTTGGAACATCATATCACGTCGTCTAGCAAGTGGTAAAATGTCCACAAAGGGTTCAACCACTTCTCGCAAGATTATTTGCAAATACCGAGCCCCAGTTAATGTGACTTGGTAGAAAACGGGGCCCACCAGCCGGGCTCCCATTATACCACACCACCCGTTGACGCGCCAACTAACCTGGTGTCGTGTTTCCCGGAGCCAGTGCGGATTATCCATACTCTAGTAGTGGTAATTTGTTCTCACTTTCCTGTACTTTGTTCAGTAACCAGTTGGAGAGGTCAACACGTTCTGGATAGTCACGTTCCTCAAGTCCTTGATGACAGTGCACATCGTAAGGTTAAATGGTGATTCCGTAGGATTTTTACCACTGATCGCTGACTTATTCCACTTTCATGCGAAATCGCCCTTCAACTCGTATGTGGATTTAATTGGCAATACGCTATTACGGCAGCTGCATTAGCATCATTTGTGGCAGGTTGTGGCCGTTCACGTGGTGGTCGTTTTTTAAGTGATCCAGAACCGTTTGCTCGCGCAAGCAGTCGTACAATAGTGTTCCTCGAAAGTTGCTGTACACCAGGAAACCTTTGTCCAAACTGTTGGGCAGCTCGTGTTGCATTTCTGTTGCATTCACCATAACTTATTATCATCTCAACATACTGCTCACTTGTGTGTGGAGCCATGATTATTATGTAAATACATACTATTTCTAATTAGCATAAAGGTAGTTTTAGCACTTGGGGCTTCATTCAGCACATCCTGCAATGAGAGAGATGTCCTTTTATTTTCCTTATCAGGCAATAAAATTTTATTTGGCAATAATACTAACTGGATGGTGGTCAGCAGTTTCCTATTTGGAAGTTATTTCCTATCTTGCTTCGTATACTAGATGCGTTATGGATGACCTTGAACGCATTCCCCAAGGTCATTTTAACCGTTGATACGGTGCACGGGTATGATAGGGTGCACTGGTAGCTGCGAGCACTGGGGCGTCAGATTCGATAGGCGTCCTGGTCCCAGTGTGCATCTCTGGCTTCGTACAGACCCGGGTTCGATCCTGGCGATGGGAAGTGTATATGTACGGGTTTTTCTCCGGTTGTTTCCCGCCCGTTGCACGAGGGTTTCCTCCGGGTACCCCGGGTTCCTCCCTCATGCGGCAAAAAACAACTGTAATAATGGTGGTACTTCTTCCACTTAACATCTGCCGCCGGGGAATTTGGGTGGGTGGGTGCCTCGAGCATCGTCTCTATATATTATTATTATTAATATATTATACTAGAGTTTCCTTATATCGTACGCGAAACAATTAGCAGTTACAGGGAAACCTGCCAGGAGGCAACTGTACAATTACTAATAAGGTATTGCTTGCCTTTGACCGGCTCTCCTGCACCACACACATTGTTTTGCCCATATCTCCCTTGTTTATAGCACGATTTCTGTTACGTTTTCTGTGCTCGCCTGGGTTCATGATCCTAAACAACTTTCTAACTTCAAGCCGTTATCTTAGATAGTTTCAGCGTTAACTTTTGGATAACCATGCTTTCAAGGTCATATTTACAGCAGACATTACATCCGCCCGGGTTTGCTTAGTATTGGTAGATATTTCGATTTGAGCTAATTACACGTCTTTAGAAGACATTGTTGCCGGATACTTCAGTTGCCTCACCCTGTATATACACGGTTATCACCGTGTATGATAAATTACGCAATTCGTCATTTTCGTGGCACAGGCCTTCAATTTCCTGGCATACGCCTTGAATTTGTGTGCGAAGAGTAGTAAGGGGAAAACGCAGAGCAACCTCTTTCGAGCAACCTCTCGGGAAAACCCGGTGGGGATGGGGTCTTTTACCACACTTCTATTTGAGTAATTTTATTGCAGGTTTTTTATACAGTGTTGTTGCTAGTTTGTTCACCCGAGCTCATGTTTTTTCCTGGGGGAATACAATCGTGTAGCTTTCTAGCGTGTGGGTTGGCTTGGGACTAGTTTAGCGAGCGGTGGGTATAAAAGGCACGGATAATTTCCAGAGGTCTTTATATCAGCCATGGCTGCCAAGTACGACGTGGTTTCGAGGTTCCAGTGCAAGAAATGCAAGGTTGAGTTTTTATCGTGGGAAGCGGTGGAAACTCATTTGCAGAAGTAAACTTTACTTGTCTCGATTGTGGAGGACTCGTTTCTTCCTACGATGAATTTTTGGTGCACTACGACCGATGCGATGGAAAAATAATTACGCCCAAAAAAAAATCAAGTTTGGGGGGACATCTTACTGCGAAGCTTGTTGGAAGTATTTCCCCGACTTGGAACAAGCTGTAGTTCATACCAGAATTTCATATTCGTCTAATCTTCTACCGGTGAACAAAGAGACTGTTTCGACATTGGAAGATAAAAAAAGGACCAACGAAGATTGATGAAAAAAAAACGTAAACTCCCAATGTCGAAACTGTCTCTTCGTTCATTAGTAGTAGGGTTAGGCTAATTGTAGCAATATTCGAACGTAAATGTTACCTACTGGAAGACATGGCGTAAATAACTGAGGAGGGGGGCCTGAGAGTGACAGGAATGAAAGTGACCTAAAGGCGCCAAATCTTTGAAAAAATTAGATTTATTCGACGTTTTCTTCAAATGTTTTTTCTTCATAGTGTTGCACATTTCACAAAACAAGAAAAATAATTGTATCTTGACAATACAGTGGTCGTACGTTTTCTAGCAGCACAGAAGGGGGCATAAAGCAGGGCGTAATTTTTCGACCACCCCACCTCCTCTTTGGAAATGAAGTGTGGGCACTCGTAACAACAGTACTTTTTTTATTGCTGGGCAATTGTTGCGACCAGGCTGGATGTCACTCAAAGAGGCATTAGCGCCGGTAAAAAATAATAAATTTAAAATCAGAAAATGATCACGGACCCAACTTGACTTTGTTCCCTAATAAATAATGGATGGTCGATTTACACTAGATCTCGGACGTTTGGGCGGCAATTGCACCTGGACGGCATGAGTCACAAACAGATTTCCACATACCGCAAAAAACAGATTAAGTGAACAGGGAGGTTGAAAGGAGAAAACGTATATTCCCCCTCGCTGTGTGTTACAATTGTACCCAGTTTACAACAGCATTACCAAGGAAATGAGGTTAGACCTTGCATTTGGGACCAAAATTACGTCGCGAAGGAGGATCGAATTCTTATAAGGTGTCCCATCGGAAGGCATCCCGACGATATTGAAATCTCTGACACAATACCCTATGGCAAATGCTCCATGGGTCACAAGCTCAACTCGTACTTTACCGCAAGCATTCAGTTGCATGGGCCGATCAGTCTTATTCAAAAAGGTTGTCGTCGCCCCACTATCTAGGTGGTAAAGGGGACGGTTCCCAGATGGAGTTCCCCAGTCATCACACAAACGAAGCCCATAAGCTACTACACTCTTCATTTGAGAATGAGGGGTAGAATAGCTATACATTAATGGAGCGGTTCCCAGATGCTATGCCACTATAGTGCGGGAGGATAAGGAGGTATACTCCAGAAAAGGGAGAGAAAAGCAAAAAAAAGAAATTATTGGATGTGTAAAAGTTGTGATATGTATACCAAAAAAGGAAAGACGTGAGGGATTAAGTTAAAGATATCGGACGCCACGAGGAAAGAGGAGAGACCCTACAATAGCTATCATACACTGGAAAATGGCATAGTCGACTTGGTGTTGCCGTAACAAAGAAAAAAACTTAGAAGTAAAAAGAAAAAAAGGCCAAAAAACAGAAATTGGTTGATCACCTTAATTGGTGATCTTGTTGACATTTAAAAGTGATAAGCCAACGATAAATTTCAATTGACAAATGTTTACTGAGTCGGTAGGGAGGAACTATGTTATGTTGTATAGCGTGTTTCTAGCGTGTGATGTCTATTAACCTAAAATTGGAATCAAAACGCTACAAAATAGGTTGGGGGTCAATTAAATAGCAAGTTTGGTTACTGTGTTCAACAACTGTGTTGAATCAAACTCAAACGTAAGTTGCATGAAACATTTGTGTCACGGCTTAGTCATTATTCAAAGTACGAAATTGGGGGTACGTTTACCATGTTCTTCGGAGAGCATTAAGGGGGGCATCTTACACACACAATTGTTCGGCCTATTAAGTGTAAACATAAATTACAAAAATACAAAATTTACATTTATGGATTAACTTTTCCAATTTCCTGGACGTAATTAGGATTTAATCTATTAGGGGCTATGTGATTGCTCAGCGTATAGGTTAGGTTGCAAAAAACTGTCATAAAAGAGTGTAAATGGTTGTATAAAGGGGTCGGTGTCGTTATTTATACCCTTATGGCTAAGGCTATCTTATAAGACTGCAATGTTGAAAAATACGAAAATATAACTGTAGCAGTTTTCGTAAGCAAAACATCAATGACACATAGCATGTACCCAATAAACAGTTGGTACAAAAAGCATCTACACACATTCATAATTGACCATAATTAACCATAATTGCATGCACAAGCTCAGAAAAGTAATATAAAATATAAGACGATCTGTAGCAGGTATAGGTTAGGTTCCTGTAAAACGGCGTAGATGCAAAAAGCTCATAAAACAGTGCTTTAATCTTGAAGAGACTGAAGAAAGTATTTTACTCTGCATACATTTTATTCGCTAGGTGCAAGGGTAATACTCTGTGGGTAACAAGAGGAACATATGAGGTGACGAAGAGTCCAATTTCTACTTTCAGGTTACATGGTTGTGGGGATCCACTAATATCATAGAAGCGCAATGCAGTAATCGAGTTCAGTGCAGTTAATTAACAGCATTAATTGGTAATCGGTGTTGCCTGGACATTCACTGAGACATGTATTTAACGTTGTCAAAACGGACCAATTTGGCTTTCCACCAATTCAGGTTACAAGTACTGAATTATTTAAAATACTGGGAAAAGTTATTGGAATATGGTACACCAGCTGAAGTTATTTGCATAGACTTCGTCAAAGCATTCGATTCTTAGTTCACTCTAAATAATAAAAAATGATTTAAGACTGGCATTGACAGGTATGTTTTTGCTGGGAGTGAAGCATTTTCTTAATAAGAGAACAAAAGTAATTAAATTGAGGATAAAATTTAACCAGGGCCAGGTAGAGGGGAGCAAAAAGTTTGGTCGCTTAACAATGGTTCAATGCAACAATTGTCACTGAAGCTATTGTTAGCTTAAAACAATGGGATGACCAAAAATGTCACCTAGCAATAATGCTGTAGCCTCACAACAGAGTCAAAGCAACGGTATAATTTTATTGATAGCAGCAAATAGAGGAAACCAATTATTTAAGCTGATTCCAACAAATCTGCAGGAACAGTAATGGTTTCATTTGAAAACTGTTATCTTTGGCTTATTCTATTCAAAATCATTTAGAAGTCAAACAAAAATTTAAAAAAAATTCTAAATTCTAATATCAACGTTGTCATTTGTGATTATACCGTGTAACAATTTTGTAAAGTGATTTCTACAGCCATCAATATTATTAGTGTAGAAATCATTGGCTTCTAGTAATGCAGTCACTCCAACAGGCATTGGCGCAATTAATTGCTGACAGAATTCGTTGTCTGCTGCAACAGCATCCCATTCTTCTTTTATGCCCTAACCAGACTGAAGAAAATTTCGTGCGAAGCAATGCATTAGTCCGTACCTACAAAGTGAAAATTGGTGCAGCCAAGTAGTTAGTGGGGCGTTTATTGACAGATTTTCAAGGCTTGGTAAACCGTCTTGCGACGCCGAGCAGCCGCAAGCAGCCAGTTTGGTTAGGGCTTTACGGCTTGCCCAGATGTCTGCACTGTTCGCTAGTATGCCTCTTCATTTAAAGCTTTTTTTACTGTGCGCCCAAACAGAGTTGGGTTCTGTTTGGTGACTTTGTGTCGACTGAAGTAGATGTCCATTTGCAACAGCAATGAAATTTCCCCCAGTGTAGCTGTGCCAGCGTTGTTGCACCTCCGGTTCCTCACAACGTGACCTACATCATTGACCGACGGTACACGGTACTATATCAAGTCGACTTAAGTTCAAGTCGACGTGAGTTGAAGTCGATGTAAGTTCAAGTCGACTTAAGAAGGACCGTGTATCCATGTCAAAGTGACTTCACGTCGACTTCACTAAAATCCACCTTCTCAAGTCGATATTAAGGATGTCATATCGACTTAAGAACAACCGTGTACCCGCTGTCGCATCAACTCGAGTCGCCCTAGCTTTCCCTAAGCACGCTGATTTGCTGAAAAGGAGGGTCACAATCGTCACTACAGTGAGGAGAAATTTGGCGCGAAGTATTATTTCCCCGCCAAAACACTGCAGTGAAAACAAGCGCCAAGGACGATTTCTCTTCCAAAACATCGACGTAAAATAGGCGTTTAATTTAGTCAATTTAAAAGCATCCCTTTGTTTGGGTTTGGTTTGTTTTGTATACGTACCAAGTCGGTGTCTTAAGTCTCTGCGCACTTACGAACAAAAGATTTAGTTTTTGACGTCTGGCCATTCTTTTTTTTGTGGGACTGAGGGCAGGAAGAGGGGGGCGCAGTGGAATGACTGTTCAATTTTTAATTACGACTTTCATTAGTTTGTATTTGTTTGTTCAAACTAAATTCACTGCACGTACTATAAACAAAACGTTAAAAATTCAACAAAATTGTTTACGGCATTATTAAATTCACGGCATTATTTTCCTAAATTTCCTCAACCATCACTGTCATTTTCGGGAAAGGAAGGGCCTTGAGATGCTTCGTTCTCATTGCGATTGTGGTAAAACCCCCTAGAAGTTTCCGATTAGAATCACTCTAGCGTCATCGAGCGCATTGGCTTCTGACCTCCAAAAATACACCTTCCGTCAACAATTGCACCAGTATTAAGACTAACTTCCTTTTTCTGCTGGTTTATTTAACCTACTGAATGAATGAATTGATTAATTTCACAACTGAAAAGTGTTTACGGTAATCAACACGTATAAGACCAAAGTCTTTTTTTAAGAATGAAAAGAAATGAAAAAAAAAACGAGAAAAAAGCAGTAAAAGAACAAACAGCAACACACCTAAATAAGCATTCGATAAAAATAAAAGACATTTTGACCTGATTAGGCAATATAAAAGATGTTAAAGAAAACGTATGACAGGCCAAAAAAACACAGTAAATATAAATTGCACAACCCAGCGTAGTCAAAGTGGATGGCG
>JAHWFP010176990.1:51756-111598 GCA_023313725.1 Lithobius niger
ATAAAAAAAGGAGTAAACTATTTTTTCCTTAATTTTTTTAAAATTTTCTCGTTAACTTTTTTCTTTAGTTTCGAAGTTCCTTCATCAACGCAAGAAAGGATTACCAAATTCAGTAGCAATTTCGGGTATTCGCTGTTCTTCAAGTTTCACTAAAGAATTCCTATTTCACTGTGTGCTGTTGGTAGCAAGGAGCAGCAGACTCGACGCGATGGTGGCACATGCGCTTATTCTAAGTTTTTACTCCGCTCTTATAGCGACTAAAGAGAGGTACCTTGTACGCGGAGCATGGGCGGAGTCGCGTTAACTCTAGGCCCGTGTATCCACTCCTCGCTTATGTCAACTTGAACTTAAAGCGATGCGAGTTCAATGCGCATTGATTTCAAGTCGCTTTAGCAAGTACCGTGTACCCCCAGTGATTAACACATAGAATCACGCTTAACAATTTGTCAACCACCAAAACCTATCATATCCGTCGGATTTAATCCCTAACTACAACAGTGGAGAATTTTTTGGGAGGCTCTCTGCTAGAAAACGTGTGACCAATTAACTTAATTTTTATTGTATGTTTGGCTTCATCAAAACAAATGATTTGATGAAAATACCGAGAAATATATTTTTTCAAGGTTTTTATGCCCATCGGCTCGTATCATTTGAGGGCCCCCTGCCCTCACCCACCTGGGTTATTTACGCCACTGCACTATAAATGTAACAGTGCCCAATTAAAAAGGGTGGTGTATTCCATAACAAAAACTAAAACAAAATAACAAAATACAGAAAGCATTTGTGATCATCTAAATTTTGGACGTTCACTATCGCATTCTTCTTGCCAGCGAGCGCTTTTGTAAGAGGGATGTACGACGATGCTCGCAGTGGCTTATACCTCGACACTCTGATTAATAGGTTATGGATGCGAGATGTAACCCAGCCGCTGTCCCGCTCGGCGAAAGCATCGATGGATTCTTGGATTTTTTCAAAGGCCTCGTCCAGCAGAGCGAGAATGTCGTTTGGATTGTGTATTTCAGAATATCTCGACCAGAATCCCACTTGAATGAATGCTCCGTCCCTAGCAAACTCTATGCCCAAGCTGATTTGGGCTTTGCAGTTTACAAGTGGCTGTAAACAAACTTCTAGCATCGCCTGCAGTGCCACACGTATAGATATCTGGAATTGAAGCGGATCACCGATGACACATTCTCCCACTAGGGGTATATCGTATTGCTGGTGACCCAATCTTTCATCTCGAGATGGGGGTGACTGACTCTTGAGAAATTCAGGTAGGTTGTCGTGGAAGCAAGTACATTCTTCCGCATCAAATGGGTGATGGAACCGTAGATGTTACCACAGCTCGGCTTGTGAAGGGAAAATGCTAGCCCAGTTCACACACGTGAAAGTTTTCTTATCCATTGTGAGACTGTAAAATATTTATCTCTTTTTATTATTAAGGAAAAAAGTTGAGGAATGGAAGAAAAAAATTGAGGAAGGAAAGGGAAGAAAATTATTTTTTTTTAATGTTTATTGCATTGAAATATTTTTACTGTCTTGTTTATTTAAGATTGCTAATGTTGTCCATCCAGCTGTTGTACTTGGAGTCATAGCCCTTCCATTTAACGAAGTAAAGCATTTTTACATCTTTTCCTTTCTTCTTACAAAATACATGTTCTACTAAAAACAAATTAGGAGCTAGAGTTTTTTGAAGTACCGGTTCGTAAAAACCTCCGAGCACCGGTTCACCTGACTCGTCTTTTAGAAGATAAGTAACTGGCTGAGTATTTTGCACTTTGCGGACCTTGAAAACTGCGTTAGTAAAATTTTGCAAATACCCCTTATCGTTAATTTTCTTAACTTTAGAAATCCTGATTTTATTTCCTACGGCAAATTTGGGTTTGTTCAACAATTAGTACTAGTTCGTCTCAAAAACGGTTCGTGACGTTTGGTTACTTCCCTCGGTTTAAGTTTTATAGCAGAATGAACCGTGTCATTGTAATTGGAAACTAACTCGTCGATAATGTGCGTCCACTCGTAAGTCGCCTGCCTAGTGAATCTTTTCCACATTCAAGATTTTAGGGTTCTGTTGAAACGTTCTACCACGCTCGCTTTCTTCTCAGAGTACGTAGAGTACATATTGATGTTATGACGCTTAAGTAGGGCTTTGAAGTCTTTATTGTAGAACTCACTACCTAAATCGACTTGTAAATTTTTACGGGGTGTCACTCCCGCGAGTATTTTCCTGAAAGCTTCGGTAACATCTACGCAGGATTTAGATTTAATGGGAATGGCCCAAGCGAACTTGGACATGACATTAATGCAGGTTAGTAAGTAGTTAAACCTTTTATTTAGGTTAGCGTATGGTATCATCTCCACCAAGTCAGCCTGCCATAGATCGTTTAGGCTCAGTACAATCACTTACCGTCTCGGAAAATTTTTTCGTGTTGGTTTGTGAAGTTCTTTTACGAGTTGATACATTTTTTTATTTCCCATTCCAAACTTTAGTTTTGTTTTTATGATTTTTTTTAACGATCGAAGCGGCTAGCTTTTCCCTCCACGAATTAGGACTTCATCGGCGGCGTGCCGATCTTTCAAGTCCGAGTTCTCGGAGTAAGAGATGTCGTGTTCTTTGCACGCTTCGTCTAGTTTATTAATTCCCGGGTCTCCTCGAGCCAATCTTTTTTCAAATTTAGTTCCTGGATCGCAGTATTGGTAGCCCGGCAAATGCATTTCGAGAGGTAACTTATCTATGAGTTTGTTTACCATTCCTTTCCCAGACTTGATAAAGGAAGCTCTTTTCGTCCCGCAAACCTCGCAAAATACAACTTGCATCAGCCTGTTATTTTTTGCAGTGATAAAAACTGACTGCTCGGGCCCGTCAGAAGTGCGACGTTTACATTTGACGCAGTACCTCATCTTGATATTTTTTGATTCCATGGTTCTTTGTTTTATATACAATTTTTTAACCTAAACCTAAATTTTGATAAGCCACCCTTTTTTCCCGAGCAGTTATTATTTGTCTTGATTTGGCCAAAGCAGATTTATACAAAAGTCTCAGTCGATTAATCAAATCATTAGGATTATCATAATATTTATAATCAACTCTACTGCCCGCTTTTTTTAACCATACCCGTCGCTGTTTTCTTCATGTCTTCCCAAATCGGAGCGATAACAGTCCTGTATTTGGTGCTACGATTAGATTTGGGTTTGTTAGTTTTTGGGTCATTGTTCTGGTAAATAGCGTTAGTATTTTTTAACATGGCCGCGTAAGCTGCTTTAACTTCCGGTGCAAGGGTAGTTTCTTTCAAATTTTTGAAAACTAGCAAATTCCAAAGCCCGCGTCTTCCCACGTATTACTCCCCCTCGACCACTATATCATTCTCAAAGATTTTAACGACTTTATTAACGAAGGTCAGCTAACCTTTTTTCTTGTCATACTGTAATCCGAATACTGGGTCAGTGTCTTGGGAATTTTCGAAAAATTTTATCAAGAAATATTTAGCAGTGTCTCCTATATTTTGACCGGGTAACAAACTATCGAGGGATCTTACCGTTGTGATATTATTAGGAAGCTCAGGTGGGGTAGAAATGCGTCTAGCTTGCACTGCTGAATATGTAAGTGTGAGTTTTGGACCGGTGCTCGTTGTCGCATATTCAGTTTTGGAGTGCGGTGGAATTCGCATTATAGGAGTTACAGCCGGACTTGAATATTGGGCGAGGCTGTAATCGAGAGATGTTTTCTGACTAGGTGCAGGGGAGGGTGAGAGAGCCAGTGATTCGTAGACATCTTTGTAACTTTCTTCTTCATCACTACCTACTTGTTTGTAAATTTTAATCGGTGTAGTTTGCGTAGCTAGAGTGTTTTTAATCGGTTTAGTTTGCTTGGCTAAAGAGTTTTTAATCGGCGTAGTTTGCGTGGCTGCACCGAGGACCGGTCTCAGTTTCAGAGTGCTTACTACCGGTTTAAAAAATTCTTGTAGCGATTCTTCTTGTTCTCTCTCTCCCGAACGTTGATTTAAAAACTTTTTAGTTAAACGTCATTTGAGTTTTGCGATTTCTCGTTTTGTTTCCATTCTTTTGTTTAATAGGCAAAACTGAACGTTTATATCTCCCCTCATTTAACGTTTTGTTAATCGATAAAAACTCGTGAAGCTTTTTCCAACAATTTTGACACAACGTTTTAAAGTCTGAAAATTCCATGTCAGGGGCAACGTGATTTTCGTAAACGTGTTTCAAATTTAACTCATCTACTGGAAAAATAATTAATAAATATGCATTGTCTCTCACCACTTGTTTAGGGATTCTCGTGTAGGACTGACTGCAATAAAAATCATCGGCATTTGAATGACGCCCTTGAGCAAAGCAACATTCGATGTTTTTTTTGCTTGTCCAAAAGGCAATAATCAAAAACAATGAGGTTTCGATAATTTGGGTCCAGTTCTTCGGGTGGAATTAAATCAATTTGAGAATCGTGAAAAAAGCGACATTCCGTCCTATTTTTTCCTCAATTTCACCAAATATAGACTGCAAAGCTTTGTACTTTGACTGGCATAAAGTTTTACTGTAAATAAATAACTGGTCGTAGACGAGCCATCTTTCGTTACAGATGAAATTAAACAGTAAGTTAGTTTTTCCGCAATTTGCGGGTCCCATAATTAGACATCTGATATTCAAGGTAGAAATGGATGATTTTTAGGTTTTTTCTTAGGTATGAAAAAGTCATAGTTTTTAATTTCCATAGCTTTTTTTTATTTACACATTTTTTTACAGAGATATCAAACCCATAAAGTCTTCATCCGTAAATTTGTCGTTGGAAACATCCGAGTGAGCTACTCCATAGTCTATGTTGCACCATAATTTCACGTTGCTGGGAGAATCATCAGTGACATATACTGCGGTAATTTTCCCGGTGACAAGTTAAACCAGGGTTTGTCGATAACATTTTTGTTAAGTTTCCCTCTAGTTTTGTGAATGTTCTCGTACACCCCAGTTCTAAGACAGAGCGGTTTGTGTCCTCCGTTCACCTTTTTGCAAGAGGGGTAAGAGGGGTAAGCCGCGTGCATAGAATTGGGATAACTGAACGTAGTCAAAGACACGGGTTTTTGCTCATCAAACTCGTTCTCTAGTTTTTTACAGATATACCGTTTTAAATTTTTTAACAGTTTTTGAGTTTCCGGGTCACTGGGTGAAATCCAGCCTTTCTATTTCGACTTTTCATCCGAAACGGGAGTTCCCGGACCCTTTAAATCTTGAAACTGAATGGAAGGAGACAAGGAAAACTTTAAACTGTTGTTAATCTTTGTGCCTTTGTCGTTCTTAATTTTCAGCAAGTTTTTTGCAAGAGATTGGAAAGATTCGTTTGCCATGATGGTTGAGACATTTTGAGGTTAATTATTTATTTTGAGGTTCTTCCTTTTATTATATACGAGAAATTAAAAAAAAAAGCCTCATTTAAAAAAAAATTCTCGTATTTACAAAAAGGATGTCAGTTAATAAGTTTGGACAAGCATTGAATAGGACGAGGGAGTGTGAAGTGATGGGAGTCGGTCCGAGAGGACAGCCGGGAGTACGATACGTTTTAACCCACGAAAACAACTACGACATGCAAAGCAAGCATGCAACTAAAGTAGCAGCTGCTGTCGAACCTGAAGATGCGGTAAATTATTCTCAGATCGGTACTCTGGCAACGGACGTTCAGAAACTTAAAACCGACTTGCCTCCTGCCATTACTCTTCTCACCGACGAGTTGGCTTCCGCCATTTCTAGTATGGGAAAAAATACGTTGTATGTAGATGATGCTGACGGGAATTTCTACGTGCGGAAGAAGCAAATTAAGGACATAGCTTTCCCCCGGCTTGCTGCTGACGCGGCATCAAAAGTGTACGTCGATAGGAATTGTTTATTACAAGACGACCAAAAAGTATACTTCAACGCGACGTACAAGCCGATTAGAAATTTAAACGATCCCACTTTACCAAATGATGCTGTTACTAAGGGATTTATCGACAGCAATTGCTTGTTACAAGATGACCAAAAAGAATACTTTAATGCCACGAACAAACCGCTTAGAAATCTAAGCGATCCAACTTTACCGAGTGACGCGGTTACGAAGAAATTTGTGCAAGAAAACAGTTTCATGCTGATCAGTTTCAGCATGAAAAGCCCTTTGGAAAAAAAGAGCGATTGGTTTGTTAATTCCGGCCCTCTCTCGAGCTTCGTGTGTACGAGTCCAGGTTTAATAAATAAAGCAATTTTCTAGTGCAGCGACCCGAGCGTTGCACTCGTTGCTAAATGTAAAATAGGAACGAGAGCCCTCTCATTACTAAACTAAAGGACGAACATTCGACAGCAACCGTTTTAGAAATTCCTTACGTAATAGAAAAATATTTGCCCATCACTGTAGAGGCATTCGAAGAGTTTCACCCAGAAGACGTTTATTTCCTGTTAGATTTGCACGTAACTTTTCAATAGATACTCGTCTCATCCTATATAAAACAGCTTTGTAATTACGAGCCTTAGAGAAGGCACTTAGGAAAAATAAGCAAAAGTGACCGCACCAAATCTGGTCAAAATTTTGTACGCATTCGTAATTGTATTTAATTCCTGGTCCCAAGTAGTTTACGACTGACTGGTGAGGAGCCATGTTGCCAAAACTATCGAAATAACAAGGTTCTCCCGAAACGGTGGAATAGGCGACCCAATGACTTCCGTCTCCATCGTGGAAATCTTCCAAGTTTACTACTCCGTTTTCACCAGTAGGCCAAAGTTTTAAGGGAAGCGTGTCTTTACTAAAAGTACCTATGAATTTTGGAATTTTCATTACTCTAGCCAATCCATTTAAATCAAAGTTTGTTAAAGGTTTATTAAAGTCGATTAAACCTTGGGTGGTCTTAAGTAAAGACCTCTGCCACGGGGCATTTTTTTTGCTTCTTTTTTTGATTAATTTTTTTTCTTCGAGCCAGAACCTTTCCACTTGCTTGTGATGTCGTACGAGTTCAGCTAGAAGTTCTGCATCGTTTTGTGCCTTTTTTACGGCAGATACCACCCCCGCAGTTACACCCGCTAATCCTCCAATCCCAGCTAAAATCGGTCCTAGCAGTGCTAATGGCAAAAAACCACCTTTCTTTTTTCATGGTCTTGTTTTGAGCGCCATATTATCTTTATTATTATTATTATTATTTAATAAACAACTTCGACTTTGCCTCTGTCCAAATTTAGATTCATTTTCCTGTCTCCAATGAGAAGAGCGTGACAAGTAGTGTTAGCTGGAACTGCTGCTCTAAACTTCAGTTTGACTTGTACATCCACGATTCCTGATTGAAGCCTCACGGACTGTTTGTAGCAATCCAACACCACGAGAGGATAGGCTTTCTTGAACTGAAGCAAGTCAAAACTCAGGTCGTTGGTGTCGTAGCACAGCTGTCTAAATTGCTGCGTCATTCTGTACAAGCCGACATACTCTCCAGTAGCAAAACTAGTATTTAAATCGAGAAACGGATATCTTTCTGAATTTAGAGTTACGTGAGCATCTTGCAGACTGCAGTGATCGAACATGCCAGGATTTTTAACTAAAGAGTCCTGCCTGTTTGTTTGAAAAGCTAAAACTATCAACCTAGGTTTTTCAACAGCTGAAGTAGTCTGCACGCGCCAAGTGAAGCTGGTGTTTTGAGGGAGCACGCAGCTATCGTAATGCCAGTGCCTAAATCCTAAATCCACGGTCACTCCATGGTCGATGAGATTGCATAGTTTAAGTTTCTGCTCGCCCGAGGTCGTTACATGTGGAAGAGCCAGCTGATGCTATTTAGAACGACTTATTATTGGCCGCTGCCGCTGCTTTGAAGATGGCGTTCGTATCACTCGCTCTCATGAGTGTGAGCACGTTTTTAGTTCCGTAGATAAGGTTATCGTAATTTTCAAAAAATCCCGTGTTGTGTTTAAGAGGGATGGCAAACGTAAAGCTTCACTTGGGAATTGTTTCAACTATGATGGACGCGTGCCGCTGTTTGTATCCCAAGTTGTCTTTTAGTTCAGCAGCGACTGAAGCCGCACTATCCAGCGCACAGCACTGACCGATCAGAGCCGGTTGCTCCGCTGAGCTGTAGGTGAGCAGTCTGTTCATCAGAGTACCGAACCCCGGATAATTTAACTCGTCGACTTGTTTATCACCGAGATGGTATTTGATGTTAGAAAACAGGAACATTGGAGCATTATTAATAAGACTAGCTACTTCAGCATCCATGTAGTCCTTCAGCAACCTCCCTTCAATCAGGAGGTAATGATTAAAACATGCAGAAATAAATCTTGGTTTTCAACATGGATTCGGATTTATGAATTTACGTTGTTGAGATTAGTGCCAACAATAGCATTGTATTCGTGGTACATGTAAGACTCGACCGATGAACCGTACACCAAAGGTTCGTTGATTTTTAAGTAATCTTCTTCTACGCTCATTTTCTGGGTGTTGTTATGAATATGATGAAATCTTTGTTTCTAGGTGTCAAACCGTTTGTTTTTTTATTATTAGAGTTAAAATTAAGTCCTTTCCCTTTTTTTCCAAACACAAGAATTTTTATACTTTTTTTTATTTAGATCTCAAATGAAGTCGCACCATTAGTGTCTCACCATTTAAATCCAACAGCTCGTTGGTCTGTGAAGTGAGCCAAACTCTTATATTTCTGATTAATTTTGTAGTAACTGGGAGGTAAATTAAATTATGCAGGCACTCTATAATTTTGAAACCGGGTGGTGAATTGGGATAAAAGGAATATAAAGTGGGCTGAGTGTCGTTGTTTAGGTACGAATTGCCGATGATATCCACGTGTACGAAAATTGTGTTGATGCTCATAATGTCGACTGTATTTTGACTTTCTCGACTTCTCACGTAGTTGCCCAAGTCAAACCCCAAAACTGGAGCCAAACTCTTATTGCCCGAAAAGGACAAGCTATAGTTTGGATCGGTAATTATCAAGTTGGTTCTTAAAGTGTTTAGTTTTGGGAGAATCGTAATGGCAGCATTGGTGTGCCCATTTGCATCTATCACCGACTTGAGAAATTTATTCAAATCTTCGATTTCGTAATCCTTTGGGGTGACTAACACTTTGTGCCAGGAAGCCCCAGCATCGGTCGTGTATTGAATTTCATAATTTTTTTAGGTGATGTTATGAATGCTGTTGTACGTGTCTAAATTAAGCAGAGCCAATTCGTAATTTTTTTCAGATTCTAAATGAATGGGAGTGTTTAGATTAATTCTCAAATCAGAGTGTTTGCCAGAGAGAATAATTGAACAAGAATCCATGATGTTGCCTTTTTTAAATGGTGGAAAGCAGAAAAAAAATGTTAAAGCTCAAACAGCACTTGCACGACCCCTCCCGTTTGGGAACCCCTAAAATGTTGCTCTTTCGTCATTTTCACACTTTACAGCATTTTAGAGTTACTAGATTGTGAAAGCATATGGATGACCCCTCTGGTTTTGCAAACCCCTAAAATGTTGCTCATTCGTCATTTTCACGCTTTAAAGCATTTTAGAGTTACCACAATGTGAAAGCTCAAAAAGCATCTGCATGAACCCTCCAGTTTTGGTAACCCCCAAAATGTTGCTAATTCGTCATTTTTACAGTTTGAAGCACTCGAGAGCTTTTTAAAGTAATCACAATGTGAAAGCTGCTAATTCGTGATTTTTCGCTTTGAAAGCTTCTTAGAGTTCTTACAATGCCCCAAAAGCCCCTCGGATCACTTCACTTCTGCTCAGAGTTGACAAAAGGACTCATGCAGCGAAAGGACATTTTTTGGTAGCAAAAGGACAAATATTGGTAACCAAAGGGCACTTTTCCCATGGATGTCCTCGACCCATCTTGGCTATGGCCACACTTCCAACATGCAAAAAGATAACAAAAAACACTCCTCCTCCAGATTGACGATATCCTGCACGCTGGAGCCATTTTTTTAGGGTTTATTTTTGAAAAACTCCCGCGCGGGATGCGACTTTTTTTTGAGTTTGGCAGGAGGCAGCACCTCCTATAGATTGATAAAAACGGGAAAAAAGCCAGCACCCTCCTCCAGATCTACAAAAAATCGCACGCGGGAAGCAATTTTTTTTGAGGGTCTATTTAAGTAATCACAGACCCCTCTTCCAGGTTGACGAAAAAAGGTGCCAAATTTAACTCCCCACCCTCCTCCAGATCGACAAAAAAATCGCACGCGGCCCTCCCGATTAACGAAAATGGGAAAAAAAACAGTAGTAAAAAAAATCGTGCGCGTGAAGCGATTTTTAAGGGTCCATTTATGCTAAAATCCCGCGCGCGGAAAGCGGGTTTTTTTCGGGGGGTGGAGGGATCTGTCCTCATACCGCAAATCCCTACTTGCAAAACCCTCTTCTCCAGCACTTTTCCCTCCTTTTCCAGATCGACAAAACGGAAAAAAGTAGCAAAAAGCACTTTTCCCCCCTTCTCCAGATCGACAAAAAAATCGCGCCCCCCCCTCCTCCAGTTCGACAAAAAAAAGCGGGTTTTTCGGGGTGGAGGGGCATGTCTGTCCTCATATCGCAAATCACCACTACTATTGTACTCTTAAGCGTTTTAATACTAATTTAGGAAGGTGTTGAAGCCAGTTGGAATCAATATCATAAGGATGTCGAGTATGTGCCTAATGTAAACTTTAGCACAATAGAGAGCTTTGCCTTTCGTCTATGAAATAATAATGTTGCGATTTTTGGCATAGGCAGTTTATGCTTTTTTTTAATGAAATTCTTGTTTAGCTTTTCAAGACCAATTCCGCTCCGTTGACAAAGCCTTCCTCGTTGCCCGCATGTAAAACAATAAGGCGGCCGCCTTTGCCGTTCGGTTGTTTTAATCCAGTCGTAAGGCCGTTGAAAAAATCATTGCGTCGACAGTTCACTGTTTTGTCTTGCTACGTTTGATTTTGATATTATGTGGCCTGCATTAAGCATCTGCGTAATTTGACTTAATTTGGCGTAGGTAACGTTGCCGCCGTAACACAATATAGTCTCTCTCAAGCAGGAGGGAATTCCGGCCGCGTTTTGCATAACGGAATCCAAGATCGCCTATGACGCATTGCGTTGTCCGCAGCGTGAAGTTTGGTAATGAGTCGTCGTCATTGATGGCGTCACACACCTTTTTAGCAGTGGGGAATTCGTTGTTGCGAAAGAAGGAGTGAACTTTCCTCCGTATGGAACACAAAGTAAACTTAACGTAGCGAAGCAGACGTGTATGCTGGCCTTTGGCTTTTGGGTGGGTCTTACCGGGATTGCTCAGTTTTCCTTCCCGCTGCCAAAATTCTTCCTTGATGCTGAAAATACTGCTTGACTTAACACTTGTCAGCTCTGCAGTCTTTGCTACATCTTCTACTAACATTCCGGGGTTTTGACGGTAGGTCACAATTCATATTGTACTGCACCGATTCGTCCAATTACATAGCTGGAAGCCTTCCCGTTATCTCGGTATCGGTAAATAATCACCCTCTGAGATTTAACAAAGGGTTGAGCGGACTAGCTAGCTAGCTAGGTAGTAACACATTTTCAACGTCTTTGAAGGTCAGATTTTGCATCGAAAGTAGCACAGCTAGTTAATTTTTGTCAGGAGGATCATTGATCTCGATTTTACCACAATTTAGCTTTTGTACTGCATTATTAGTTTTTTCCTCAAGTTCCTGAAATATGCCCTACTATGCTTCAAGATATTAGACATTGACGCCATGCCGTCGCGCTACAGTGGTTTACAACCTCGACAATTGAAGTAATGTGAAGTTTGTTGCCGAACTTGGTTTCGAAATTTAAGTTAACGAAACAGAGTTTACGAACACTGGCAAATGATCCCTATACATCACCAGGGTGGTTTCATCATGAAAAAACTTCATGTAGTCTTATGCTATGATACTTCGTCTTCCTATCTTCACAGTCCTCTATGCAGTCATAATGTAATAGGAAGTGCTCCAATTTTTATATTTTTCATGGATGGAATAATGAGGTCAAAGTTTATACCTCGTATTATTGCCATCTTCATGTTTTATTCCTTCTTTGTTCTGTACCCATCTATTGAATTGTTAAACGAACATTGTTGTTGCTTACTGAGTGCACTTTTTGATCAGTTGTACCGTATATTTTGTAAGCCTTATTGTGATTTTACAGTTGGTATTCTGCGTATACCAAAACACAAAATAAATTGATCAAATGTGACCAAAAAACTAGCAGTGTACGACCAAACAGGATAGTTTGTGCGTAGAAAACATACAAAACATTTCAGCAAGGCAGGTTACTTTTTCAACTTTTATGCAAATTGTTGGAGAGAAAATTCATTGTAATTTGCTTATCCTGTTTCTTATCAATCAATCTTTAATGGCTGACGGAATAAACAAATTTTTCTAAATAAATACTACTTAAAGGCGGATGTACATTAGGCTAGTAGACTGGGCCGAGTGAAATGCGAGTCGAGTTCACTTGCTACTCGCCCTCTACTCTCCCAATACTTTTCCAATGTAAACCTCTACTGTACAGCGCGAGTAGAGGGCAAATAGCAAGTCAATTCGACTCACAGATTACTCTGTCCAGTAAACTGGCCTAATGTACATCCGCCTTAGTCTAGTTGACTGGGCCGAGTAATGTGGGAGTCGAGTTGACTTGCTACTTGCCCTTTACTTTCCCAACGTGAACATCTACCCTACTTGGCTGTGCGACCATTATTAATTAGTGGTCATCGTGGCTGAGTGGTGAGAGGGCTCAGCCTGATTCTTTCAGGTTTGCGGATTTGGTCGAACCCCTGGAAAGATGACCGTGGCAAAGTCCCAGCCCAGACTGCTGGCTAGGGTAGGGTGAGAGGCTACCATGCTCCATCAGCGGCAATGGGAACTATTCTGGACAATTTTGGGTAATCTTTCAGCCCCTAACATGATTGGAGGCTTTCCGGATCGAATCCCTGGTTAGGCACCTCCCTTTACCAGATATTTCTTCTTCTCTCAAAAGTCTGTAATGTTCAAAATTGAGCCAGTTCAACCATCCGAGCATTAAATTACTTAAGGCTCAAAAGACATTAATTAAAAAAAAAATAAAAAATTTGCTACTTGTATGATGGGTTGACTATCCTCATGTGTTGCGAGTATTGAGTATTGATGCGAGTTATTGGGCGAGTTACGTTTACAAGACGTCTACACCCCACCTGGCAGGAAAGTGGGGAAGCTACAAAGTCGAAATTTGTATGGACTTGCATTGACAGTACTCTGGACGAGTAAGAAACTCGTGCAAACAGTAACTCGCATGCGAGTACACTCACACCGGTGACACGCCCCAGTGCTCAGCCCAGTCAACTAGCCTAATATACATCCACCTTAGGGCCGATTGTAAATTAGGCCAGTTGACTAGGCCGAGTAAAGAGCGAGTCCCACTCACCCTTTACTCTCCTAATGTAAACCTCTACTCTAGACTCCAAAGCAGAGGTTTATATTGGGAGAGTAAAGGGCGAGTGTCGGCCTATTCAACTGGCCTAATATACACCCGGCTTAAGGCACGTTTCATTAGGCTAGTTAACTGGGCCGAGTACTGACGAGTCGAGTTTACTTGCTGCACACCCCTTACGATCCCATTGTTGCCTTCTACGCTACTTGACCGTGTGATCACAATTAACACGCTACTTGTATGCCAGTCGACTATCAACACGATATATTTCTTTTTGAGTGAGCGTGCGAATTACATTTACAAGTTGGCCGCACTCCCAGGTGGCAGCAAAGTAGGGAAGGTACAACTTCGAAATTTATATGGGCTTGCATTGACAGTACTACGGACGAGTAAAAAAAATCAGTTTAACAGCAACTTGCATGAGAATAAACTCGTACCAGTAATACATCCCACCCAGTGCTTGCCCCTGTCAACTAGCCTAATATAAATGCTTCTTGAGTCTGACAAGAACTTTTGTTCACTCAGCCCACTTCACTTGAAATTTCTCAAAAGAGACCAGTGGGAGTGTGATCTGTGAGTAGCATAGTAGAGATTCGGATAAGTTTCTTTAAATTTTTAGCATATAATTTGCTAAACAGTAATTTTCCTCAACCTTTAACATCTGTATTCGGACAAAATAAATGAGTATTGGGAAACCCTGTAAAGTTAAAAAAAAAATGTCCGGGTGCTGTTTTCATACAGTTCTAGATAAAGCCTAGTTTTTGGTTTGAAATACGTAACATAATTAAAAATGGAAAACGTGTCAACATTTGTATTTTTTGCCACCTCGCATCAGATCGCCGTGAGAGCAGTGCCCATTGTCTGACAGTTATTATAATTAAATGTCAATCATTAATGCACGCAAAGGTTTAAAAATAACTAATAGAGATAACTCCATAACGCATATTCCATTATACCGGATAGCAGCAAGAAGTTGCCAGCGTTTCTTGCAGTGTGATTTGGGAGGATATTATTGGTACACTGCAAGGTTTTACAGGTAAGCAGAAACTCCACAAAAATAATGGTACCATTCATTCGTGTTTGAGGTGTAGTGAAGGAGGATTGTTTATTTGTCAGTATTATTGTCAGTTTATTGTCAGTTTATTTGTAGTATTATTACCATCACAACAAAAGTTTTTTAAATGGTACTTATTTATATAAATGTTTTAACATGTTCATGCAAAAGGTAAAGCATAGAGGTTGGTGCAGATGTGACAGTTTTAAACTGGGTAGGTAGCATTCGGTTAGGTTATCCATAGGCTGTAGAAAGAATAAGACCGTTTGATTTTTTAGGAACGTGACTACAGTTCACTTTGGATTAGCATAATATTTGTTTTCACTCGAAGTAGGATAAAGCAGCAGTGACGTTTCAGAGCGTTTTGCTTTTAAGGTGTATTTGCTATCTTAGCAGTTTGGCATCTTAAAGGCAGATGCTTTGGTAGGCCTCTTACGTATCTGGTATCTTATATGCTGACTCCCCAATACGATGACGTCTATTAAACGCAGCCATCTTATTTTCATTTGTTTATAATATCAGCTGTTCAAATCTGACAGCCTAGGCATCTTTACGATGATGTTGAAGGTATTCCTGTCAACATCAGCTGTGTGAAAATGAAACCGGCAGGATGAGGTTGGTGTTAGTTGGGTGGGAAAAGGGGAAGGGGGGTTAGGAGACGGGTATTTTGTTGGTCTAAACTGTGTATTTATTATAATTAATGTATAAGTAATTATGCATTTTTAATGTGTTATTGTATGCATGGTACTTTACGTGATATTTAAATATGTGCTATTTTCGGAACAAATATTGAAAACAGGAATAAAAATTATTATTTAGTTTAATTCCTGTTTGTATTTAATAACAATGAGTGGAATTTTAATTGAAGTATTTCACAAGGTCCAAATAATATTGTGCGTTGTGTTGACCAAAAATAATTTATCCATCTAAAACACTACAACTTATTTATTTTCCAACTCAGTAAACTGTTCCTTCAAATGTTGGCAACTTCACTTCGTTTCCGATTTAATACATTGTGCCGTCTTCAAACGATGGCTTGTTTAACAACTTAAAAAAATTACCATTTTAAAATGTAAGCAACTCTCTCCGTTTTGTAGCTTAAAATAGGTTGACATCCTAAAATGTCCCCGTCTTTGCCAGTTTCCCCACTTAAAATAATTGCCATCTTACAATTTTCCAACTTTCTATCTTTTCCAACTTAAAAATAAACCATCTAACTGCGTGGACATCTGAAATTGGTGCCATCTTATACACTAGATGAATTTGGCAATTGAAAACTATGGGGTCTTAAACAGCTAAACATCTTAAAACATTTATTTTGCGTGTTTTCCATCTGATAATAAGATGCATCTTACGTTTAATGGCATCTTAAATGAAACACGTGTGAAATTAAAACGCATGTAAACTGGTTGAGTCTTAAATCTTCAAAGCACAGATCCATTGCATCTTAAATTAAGATGGTTTTACGATTTTCAGGGGGCTCATCAACCAAACAACTGAATTTCAGATGCATCTTACGAATTTTAAGATGCTTAGTTTTTACAGTGTAGCTTTTAAAATATATGCAGTTCTTGAAGAAACTGCTTTGGAGCCGATCCATAAAAATTTTGGTAATCCAAAGTTTGAATTTTTCCACTTAGGGTCAGGTATCTGACTTTTACACAGGGCTCAAAGCTTGTAGCCCATAAGTTAGAGAAGCAGTGGTTTTAATGTATTTGCTAGTGTCCCAAATTGGTCACCAGGGCGCCCACAGCACTTACACCAACAATTTGTCTGAGGATAAAGTATATTTTTGTGTATATCAGAACAGCATTGTCACTCAAAGAGAAAAGTAGATTGCTAGAGGTTATATAAACAGTGATTTCTTCCCCCGTTCATATAGATAGCACTAACAGGGCAGCACACCTGCCGAGCGAACTGCAAGTATTGAAGAAAATATTAGTGCATCATCTTAGCCTCCCAAAAACCCTGGTTTCAGGATACGTGTGGTTCTGCAATAATTTTTCCTCGACCTTAAAATCCTCGGAGCAGGAATGGTGGGGGCCAAAAGCACCATGCTTTGCACCAACCTATTTACTAGAATGTGGCACGATCAAACACATACCTACTACTCTCTCCCTCATATCTCACAGAATACGTTGTAATAAATAAACACTTGGAAGCTGATAGGGCCTCAAAATTCAGGTTTTTTTTTAGACAATATAGAAGAAAGGGCGCGTTACATGCAATTTATCTTACCCGACACTGGCTTAAACCACCCACATTTCACATCGGGGGTGACTCACTCCCACCATGCCTCTTTAGAAAACCTTCAAAAGGTTCATACTAGTATCACGTTAAAATGCAGTAGCTTACTGGACGGTTGCTAAAAAAGGGTTGCGTTGTGCCAAATTACGAACTTGTGCACCTTATTTCTCCAATTCTTAAAAGGCATCGAACCGATACTCCACAGGCATTGCCTGTAGACCGGTTTCATATTGGTCCTAATGAGCCAAATCATTTTTGGTTCAATCACACGCATTACCAAGCGTTCATTGTATCTGTATAGAGCCTGCACATATTTTAAGAAAGGATTACCACATTAGTGCATTGATGGTCAAGCTCTCTTTGTAAATCTTCTCATAATTTGGACTTTTGAATTCTAAACTAAAAGCGTCCCTAAACGAGTACAAGTCCCAGAAGTGGCCTAGAACCTTTAAGCAACGTTCCACTTCACCTTGTTTGGTTTGCATGGCATAGGGTAGCAACAGGTTTGATGTGATGCAGTACTTTGATACATGCATCCATACATTGTGAGATCAATTTCACGTCTCCGTGAACAGTTTAGCTGGGTGTAGCATTTTTAATTCTTGACAGGCAGCCCCTAACGTATTCTGCAAATGCTATTCCACTGTGAAATATGTGCTGTGACCTTGGTAGAATGCAATTGCCCTGCTCGTGCCTAAAATTGTGTTCGTTACTAGAGGGTTGTATGTTGATGTTGCATTTGGCTGTTATTTCTGGTTTTGATCTGACTGCATCGGGCAAGAATATGCCTAATCACGTTAATTGAGTAAAATACTTGTTCTTTATTCTTTTTTTTTGCATTTTCAAACTATAATGTTGATATTAAAAGATTACGAGAATGCTTTGAGATTTTTGAGATGAAGCTTGGATGGTGCTGTGATTGGTCAGCATTAAAATACAACCTTTTTTAAACTTAAAATTTGCCTCCAGTGTGTTTCTTCATTTAAAATTAACTTTGCAGTTTAGTTCCGTTTGTTTAACTCCTGTTTGTTTTGTTTTTTCATTGCAATGTTCAGTAAAATGACTATTAGTAGAGTGATCTTATCGGTAAAACAATCTTTGGTAAAGTCATTGTTGGTAAAATTACTTAGTTGGTAAAATGATCTCGTTGGTAAAGTAAGCCTTGGTAAAATGATTGGCACATTCACGTTTATCTGTGACTCGTCAAAATACTGCCATGTATGCACTTATGTCTGTAGCTCCAATTTAATATTGTTTACACATCAGAATTCTTCCGGATCATGCAGTAGTCAAATACACTCTGGTGGCAGACCAGACGCTCTATCAGTCAATTTCGACATACGAGACAGTATATTCATTATTTTGTGGAGAAAATACTTCACTGTTTTATCGTGACAATGGTCAGGGACTGATACCAAAATTTGAAACTGTCGCGCCATTTCCTCCTTTTTTTCAAGTGTAGAACTCCGATTGTAAAACATGTTCTAATGGCTCAGTTCGTAGTTCGGGAAAAAATGTATTATCATACTCACTTAAATATTAAACTACCTTATTAAGTCAGGAACGATTCGAAGTTCTTAAGTCCGTTGCACAGTGATTTCGCTGTAGGAGGTAGTTAGAAGGCTTACTGCTTGTCTAATTATGCAGTGTTAAGTTGATACTGAAAGAGTGCACTCCTTCAGTTTTCAATCTCGCCATTTTAACACAAAAAATTACCCTATTCCAAACAGTTAAGTTAGCTGTTAGTTTTACCTTTATTTTCTGAGCAAAAAAGGTGTCATTTTAGTTGTGCTCGAAGTACTCAGTTGGCAGCAAAAAATGGCATTTCATGATTTGCTACCCAATCATGTTTGGATCACGGCATGACAACAAATTATGCAACACCAATTTACACAAGTGCAGAATATCGAGCTTTCAAGTAATTCAGTGGTTGTTGCTACTGCAATCTAGTGGATTTTACAGCAAATATTGCAATTATAAATACTGAAATTTTCAGGCAACTACAACTCTACAACTCTATTTGGCACAGAGGAGATAAATGCAAAAAAGTTGATGCGTTGGTTTTAGTTGGAGAGGCAATGCCCGAGAACCAAAGTAGACCAAAAGACGAAGTTTAAAAAAAAAAATTAAAAAAATGCAACTGAAACTCAGGGCCGAATGCAATCACGATAAAATGTTGTGAGCTATCCCACGCAATCACTCAAACAATAGACGTTTGGCTCGATATTTGTAGATTGGTTGTGATGACGTTTTTGTAGAGCTTTCAAATTACCTTCGATGATACCTTCGAATTACCTTCAATGTTGTGAATGGCTACATAAGAAATAAATAGACATGCTACATGGCTACATGAGGGCATCCAAGTAACAGTTTTCACCGTTGGTGTTAAACTTTACAATATTTTGCATCCGGGGCGGTGCAATCTTCATGACATGTCATTGTTACCACATTACAAGAGTAAACATTCTGATTGAGCTGAGTATCCTGGTTAACATTGTCACTAACGCGGATGACGTCGCTCTTTGGGTGGTGGGTGCGGACCTTGACAGTCTTGTGCGGACACTTGAGGGTGCCATTGAGAGGGGATCTGAGTTCCTGGTGGCGAGGGGTTTGGCCCTCCCCCCAGGGCCCACTCCCAGGGCCCACTCCTACCTGCCTCCTTGAGGGTGGGGTCTTCTGTTGTCCACTCGGTCTCGAGTGTTCGATATTGGGTGCTCGACTGGATCCAACACTGTCTTTGCAGGGAGCGGTTGCTGTTGTGAAGGAATCTACTACTTCGCGCTTGCGCATTCTGTCTACTTTAGCTTCAAACAAGTCAGTGGCCAGGTAATGTGTCGTTACGACTCTGTACAGATCGTATATTAAATCCTGTGCTGATTTTCACATGCCATTTTTGGCAGGTACTAGTCACCTCATGGAAGCCATTCAGGTCACGATGAATGAATGTTTGCATGCCGTTTCTGGGTGCCTTCCATTGACTCCGTCGCTGCTCTTTTAGTAGAAACTTGAAAACAACCCGTTACACATCAGGGCCAGGGAACTTCATTGTGCTCTGTGTGTTCGTGCAGTTGCGAGGGGTCGTTTGTATCCCCTTGGGTGCATCCTGTTAGATTATGGTATCCTGCCTTCTGGGGTGCAAGATTGTTTGGGATCTCCGGGTCTCGGAGGATCTTTGCTTTCTGTCCTTTTCTCGGTTTTCCCAGTTACAACCCTTGCCAGTACTCCTTGCCCATGGGCGTGGTGCAAGACGGCGCTTTCTTGCTACAGTGGCAAGTCTAGTCATAGTATAAGTATATTTTGTGATGCATCGTTTCTGCCAGATTCTTGGGAGGGCGGGGTTGGGACCTTTGGTCCTGACCTCAAAATTGCTAGAATCTACTACCTTCTGGGTCTCCTTCTGCCTTTTCCGGAGAACTTGTTGCTTCATCTATTGCACTTGATGTTGCGATGGACCTCCATCTGCAGAATTTCACTTTAGTTTCTGACTCTGCGGCGGAAATCGGTTGGGTGAGAGAAGTGCTTCGCTCTTTGACCATCATTCATCCCTTGGCCTATGAAATCGGCTGGAAACTATTCAGGGCTACACAGAGCAGCACTTCAGTTTCCTTTCCGTACTGTAGGTACCTGGTCACTCAGGAGTGGTCGGTAACGAGGCTGCAGATGACTTTGCACGGATTGGTGCTACCTCCAGAACGAACATTGTTTCGTTTATGCTCGCCCCATGTGATCTTCGCCCAGTTCTTTCTGCCCAGTCCTCTTCCTGGTGGCAGAAGGAGGGAAAGGTAGTTTAACAGGTAGGCCTTTGTACGCAGTGCACCCGTCAGTATACCTGCCTTTAGTCCTTGGTGGGTTCCCTAGTAGCGAGTCGGGCATGCTCTCCCGCATTCGTTCTGGGTGTGTGCTGCTGCGTGCGCACATGTTCAGACTTGGATGGAGTTCCTCGCCACTGTGTCTGTGCAGAGAGGTCGAAACAGTTGAGCATTTCCTTTTCCGGTGCCCTCGCTGGTT
Source organism: Lithobius niger (assembly GCA_023313725.1). NCBI lineage: Eukaryota > Metazoa > Arthropoda > Chilopoda > Lithobiomorpha > Lithobiidae > Lithobius > Lithobius niger. The sequence goes on from JAHWFP010176990.1 coordinate 72,453, forward strand.
TGGCTTCAGACGTCTACCTTTGGGATTGGGAGATGTGTCTGTCTTAACTGTGTATCGAGTGTGTGCCTCTACCAGTAGGAATTTGCATGCTGTGGTGAAGTTCTGCAAAGATACTAGCCACTTTGTCTTTTAGAAAGGTCATTTTGTATGGAGCCTGGTCTCTAATACCACCAGTCCACCAAGTCCTTCCTTTTTGGATAGCATGTCGTTAGTTGATTTTATTTGTTTTTAACATTTTTCATTCATGTTTTACTTGGTTTAGATAGTCTACTACATAATTTAGTTGTAATTTTACATTGAGCGCATTACTTCAGGTCTCTATGCTCTAATAAAAACAAAAAAAAGAAAGAGTAAACAATGGAGCAGTCCTGCTAATAATGCGTCTCTTCGCAAATAGTGGACGACCCAATCCACACGTATTTTAATTGGCTTTAATTTTAGTAATACTCTTTAAAATACTTGTTCTTTATTCTTTTATTGCGATTAAAAATTATAATGTTGATATTGAAAGCATACCATAATGGCGTGGGCCTATTGGATCTTTTTACATTTTCTGTTGAAGTAGGAATATGCAAACAGTTAAATAGGTTCCTAATAAAAACAATGGAGACCTATGTTAACTTGGTTGTTGTGTAAACCGTTTTTTGAAGACGCTGGCTAAATGTTTGTCATTTCTTTACATTTCAGGTATCTTAGCCAAAAGCCTGCAGTAAATAATGAATTCTAACCCTACGGCACTGAGAATGCAACCAATTTTGGTGAAGCATGCTTTGAACCGAAGAATTGCAAGCATGGTAGAATACGTTTTGCATCCAGAAGATAAAAAATGTATACCACTGCCAGGAGCGGAATATATTTCAGACAAGGACAAAAATCTGATGACAAGAGTGATGTGGGTGATTTTCATAAGTTTAAATATTGCAATGTCTTTCTATCATGGAATCGAGAGAATTCAATATTTTTTTTCTTATCCCATTGAGCTTGATGTATCCATATCAGAATTTCCTACCAATTATTTTCCGTCTGTAACTATTTGTGCCGAGCAAAATGAAGAACTTCTTAAATTTTGGAAAAGCGTACAAAAAAAACAACCTCGATACTGTAACGGATGGATATTCCGGGTTGTGGCTTCAGACCAAAATATTCCCGTTAATAACATTTGGGAATTATCAAATATGTCAAAATTGTTAACCTCAGCAAACATGGACTATCAGGTAATTTCTGCATGGTAAAAAAATATTATCTTGATTTATAGCAATCGCATGAGATAATGTTCTGATAAAATTTAAAATCCCCCAAAAAGGAACAGATGGATGTTAGACTCCACAGAAGTCACAGTCACATTCACAATAACATTTACCAGTAGCTTTGTAAAACGTTTTCCCTTTGTATTCTTGGTGTAATTAGCTCATGTGTGCTGTGTAGTAATGATAATTAAATATTAAAGATGGAAAGCCAAAGGCTCAATAAGAGTTAAAAAAAAAAAGACGCAAATCTTTTTACGCCTGAGCACGGAATCGAACCACGACCTTTGAAACCAAACGCTGACATCCTACTGCTGAGCCATACTGACACGGCCTTTTTTATTTTTAAAAAGAAACGTCCATAGGCAGCATTTAACACGTGCATATATACATGTAATAAATAATTGTGGATGCGAATTTCTTTATGTTGTCTTTTAGATTTAAATATCAGAATGCCTGAGCAGGAATTTGAACCCATGACCTTTGGACCTTTGTAATCTGAGATTGAAGTTCCAAGTTAAGCTGTACTGACAATGTACAGCTTAATGGTAGAACTTCGGCCTTTGGTTTAAAGGTCGTGGGTTCAATTCGATTCTAAAGCAGTCTGACATTTAGGTCCAAAAGGCTACGTAAATATGTTTGCTGCCGTATTTATTTAACACTTCTCTAGCATATTTGGCTTTCCATGTTAACTTCAATAATAAATATTTGTAGTAACTGCAACGGTCGAGGATGGGAGCACTATTGTCCACTAACCTGGCCTATTCTTCTTGCCAATAGCTATCCTCAGCAGGTAAAAAAATTGAAAGAATTTAACAATTTAGCTTTAAAAATGAATTAAGATCTATTTTGGCCAGTTGGGTGTTGTAATTAACCAGTGATTAGGAAAACGAGTTTTTGAACGACTTTTGAACTATTACACTGATATATATTTTTGAAATGCTCTGTTTTCTCTACTAATTCACGCCATCCTGCACTAAAGCGTTTTATACCTGTTTTAAGTTCTTGGCCATCATATTGCAAAGCCAATATTGTTTAAATGCTGTGTATTTGGTTCTTGCATTTTATACTAAAATCAAATACTTTTAATAATATTATATAAAATTAACTAGAATTTCCAGGCCAGTTACGCTGGCTGTTTCATAAAACAACCCCTTCCCCATCCCCATGTTGCCAATGATGCATCAGAATATCCAGACTAGCTATGCAAACTGTCTCATAAAACATACCACCCTTCTTAAGTTTCAAACAGTGCATCAAACACCAACTGTGGGCTGAATTATTTTTGTCTGGGTAATAAATGCTGATTGAGTGAGAGTGCCTGTCTGCGTTTTGACTATTTAACAGAGTTTCACTAATCCTTTAATTTTAATCTTCCAGCAGTTTATGCCAGCAGTTTATGCAACGTGTAAACAATTATTTTTTGCTGACTAATAAACGTTGGTTGTGATATGGAACTCGTCGGTGTATTTTTCGTCTTTTGAATATCCGAATTTTTGAGTTTCACTTATCCTTTAATTTTAATCTTCCAGCAGTTTATGCATCGTTTTAACAGTTATTTTTTACTGGGTAATAAACGTTGCTTGAGTGAGCGAACCCGTCTGTGTATTTTTTCACTTTTTGGATATTGATCCGATTTTCACTAATTCTTTAATTTTAATTTTCCAGCTGTTTACGCATCGTTTAAAAAAATTTTTTAGCTGGGCAATAAACGCTGATTGAGTGAGCGACCCTGTCTGTGTATTTTTTCTCATTTTGGATATTGATCCGATTTTCACTAATCCTTCAAATTTAATCGGAATTTTTATTTATTTTTAATCGTACAACATCGTTTCAACAATTCTTTGTTGCTGGCTTATTATGGAGTGGTAAATTAAGTTTCGTTGTTTACGGAGGTATTATTGTTGCCTACCACTTTGCAAAGTAGCAATAATGATCGTCGTGCACTGCTGGTGTAAAGTGACTATTTGAGTTTAAAGTGATTGTTGGTGACCTAGGACTTCGGGATCAAAATGGCGGAGGATGTAGACAATTTGCTTTGTGCATTGGTGCGGAAAAAGGTGCTATCTTCCTTTGATATAAACGCAGGGGTTGCAAGAAGGTAAAGCAAAGGGCATTTCCGAGTGTGATGTACGAAGTTATGGTGTGGAGACGGCAGCAGGACTCGCACGAAAGCAGGAGCAAAAAGATGGCGCCCACAGGAAAGGTGATGCAAGTCAAGTAGTGCTAGCAGGTGATCGGAGAGAGAGCTCATAAGACGATAGAAGTGAAGCGTTGAAGGCTGCAGGGATACAGTTTTCGACTGTGTTGAGTCAAAAGGATCGTCACAGTGAAGTAAAAAAAAATGTGGATTCCCTTCAGGACGAAAGAGGAACTGTTCCCCTGAACGATATCACACCCGTAGATTACAGGCTCTGTAAAGACTGTACAGGGGCAGTCTTTAAGCCATAGATACGACCAGCTCTCTGGTATTACTTTGTGCAGAGGCTGGAAAACCATACCCTCTAACTCAAATTTTTTGTGTGGAGGCAATTGTGGGACGTGGAGAAGAGGAAGCAGTAGGTGCTCTTCAATCTGGTGGAGCATTCAAGGTGTCGCTGTCATCACCTGCTAGCACCGTCTAATTTTGTAATTAATGGACACGAAGTAGAGATATGCGGTTTGCACTATCAGGTTATTGAAGCTCGAGTACACTGGCTGCCTAGGAGCATAACTGCTGAAGACATGGCAAATGCCGTTAGCGAATTCGGTAAATTGGAGTCTCATGTATCTGAGAAACTTTTGATTAGAGGCATGTTAGTCTGCGATACTGCTGTGAGAGTGATTCGGTTTAAATGAAACCCTACAAAACGATCACAGAGGTCCCCGACATCCTTCTGTTAAAAGGTATTCCTGCCCTAGTGGTTGTGGCGGAGCGCACGCCCCTCTGCTTATGTTGTTGTATGTGTGGGCACTTCCAGCATGTCTGCATCAGTATCGCCTGCATATCCTGTGGCGAGTACAGCGATCCGTGTGCTCTGGGCGAGCACTTTAAAGAAGTTAGGGCTAAGGTAGCCCCAGAAGTCGTGCCTGGTGTGAATTGGAGGAATTGTAGAGTGTGCTATACAGGTAGATGTGCAACCGGGTCATCCAAGATGGGGCCCATCAAACAACGGTTGTCAACCAGGATGTTACTTGATCGTTAGGAGCGAGTGCAACGATAAATGCGGAGCATAGTTATGACAAAAAAGTGCTCCCTTCTCCACCGAAGAAGAAGAAGAAGAAAAGGGTGAGGAAAGGAAGTCGGAGTACTGATAGTGTGAGTGGGAATCATTCCACAGTGACTGAGGTCAGTGGTAAATCAGTTAATTGTGATGGTGATGTATTGTTGTGCGCGACTGTAGCAACAAGTCAAACTGTTAGTGATGATACACGATCTAGTGTAGAAGACGATCTGCGTGGTGAAGTGGTAATTGATGAATGTGATTTGAGTGTAGGTTTTTTTAGATATAGCATCCAGTTGTATAGTCAGTCAAGGTTCTGGTAATTGTGAGTCGTAGAGGGGAGGAGACGGCTAGACTGAGTTCTCCAGTCAATTGTTTCAGTTGAATACCGACACGGTTTGGTTTGTTCTGGCTAATTTTCAACTCCATATTCAAATCCTTTGCCATAGCATCTTGAAATGTAAGAGGTTTACCCAGCAAAATTCACGAAATTGAGAAATTATTGGAGTTTGCAGAAATTATCAATGTTCAAGAACTAAATACTACACAAGGGTGTGATGAAGCAGCTCTTCAGTCAGATTTTATCATTGCTGATAATAAGGTGGGCGTATTCATTAAGTGGTCAATTCCATACATGGTGCACCAGATATGTGTGCAATGCCCGAATCTCAATGCATGTGCTGTAAAAGCATTGATGCTCCAGCAATGATTACCCTTATTTTTGTTCATGCGACAGGGCTTATTACTGTGGACTCAGGGACAACCTCGTTTCGCCAGTTTCAGTCATCAAACATTGTTGCTGATGACATAAATGACATAAATCAAATGACATTATGATTGGGGGTCGATCCGTGTTGACTCGTGTGGCTGCAGACTAGCGACAGCGATTGATACTGTAGTGAAGTAGTGAAGTAGTGAAAAATAGCTCTGCAACCATCTCTCGGTGGTGGCAAAGTGCGATTCAGGTATTCATTCTGGATCAGTATCTGTGTAGTCCGGGTCTTGCAAAGCGTTTCTGCTTCTCTGTTTCAGATGATTAAGGGGCAGTGACCACTTCCCAGTTGTTCTATCCCCTTTAGGACCTGGTCGCTGCCTCCACCAGTGGCTCTGTAAGAGCCCGAGAGTCTCCAATGGGACTTTTGCTGACTGGATGTCTGCTTATGCGTGGCCTAAACAGGCTTTTGTACGGTCACCTGCTAGGGCGGACTCGTGCATGCACGCTAGCGGTGCGTGACGGGAGGCATGCTTATCGCCAGTGGAAGAGGTACCGAGTGATGTCTCTTGGCACATGTATCAGGGAATCTCCCAAGAATCTGCCTGCTTGATTCGTGCTGAGCGAAAGTCTAATAAAGCGGGCACATGTGGGTCAGGCTCCCTCTCATGGTATTGTGTGGCAGATCCTCAAGCAACGCCAGATGCTTTATCTTCGGTTTACCGTCCAGATGACTCTTCTCATTCTGTCCTTCGAGGTGAAGCCATGTCAGACGCATTTAACACTCGATTTGGGAGTGTTTATGCTCTCCCCAAAGGCTCTTCACCCCCTGTCCTCTACGGGGCAGCACCAGCTCAGTCCCCAACTGACCTGCCTTAGAGGGTTTCAGAATTTACTGCTACCTTACTGAGGTGTAAAACCAATAGTGCTCCAGGAGTCGATGGTCTGGGGTACAAGGCGATCCGTGCCCTATCACAAGTAGAGGTTCAAAAATGTGTTGCTCTGTTCCAGGACGTCATGGATGGCTCGCCGATTCCTTATTCTTGGCTGTACACGGTGATTGTGCCGGTCCAAAGGCTGGTTGCGTTCAGCCCAGTCTTCTGAACTATCATTGCATTTACCTACTGTAAAATTTGAGGAAGGTAGTTAAGCGGATGATTGTTTGGCGACTGGACTGGCACCTTGGGTTCCATGACTGTCTGGCTCCAGCACAGTTTGGCTATCGGGCAGACAGAAACGCACAAGATGCGATTTTTTACCTCTTGACTGGGATTTATGAGGCCTGGTCTCATGGACAGGTTGTAGTTGCCTTGTTTCTGGACAGCAAAGCAGCGTACAACACTGTTAGTGTTGACTGGGTCCGCTTCAGTTTAACCAAGATGGGTGTGGGTGAAAAGCTGGTGGGAGTAATAACTGCACTTCTCGGTGATCGATGGTTTGTAACCATAGTGAATGGGTTCTAGTCTACAGAAACCACCTCGAGCCGTGGGCGTCCCCAGGGAAGCTGTTTGAGCCCCACTTTGCTTGCTGTTGCAATTAATGATGTCCTTCTTGAGACGGGCCAATCGTCAAATGCGGTCTGCTATACAGATGACATTGAGCTGTAGTTTGCTGGTGATGACGTCGACGTCTGCTGCCAATGTGCTCAAGCAGCCATCTGCAGCACTGTCTCTTCTCGTCTCACGGAGAGGGGCTTCCTACTGGGCCCCGCTAAAATGAAGCATGTGGTCTTTTCCTAGCAAATGAAGCGGATGTGGTCCCCTTCATCAATTTGTATTGATGGTACTGTTTTTATGCAGTTCTTCTCGGTCAAGTACCTTGGGGTATGGCTTGATGATCGACTTGAGTGGATTATGCACACCAGCTGGATGAAAGACGGAGTATGTGCCTGTTCCTCTGTTCTGAAACGGTTAGTCATGATTGATGGGGTTACCAGAGGTTCAGTGATGGCAGTGCACAGGTCATTGATTCGTTCTTTTTTAGACTATCATCTGCCCTTCTTGTGCCCGCATCAGCACCATCTATGCTCCCCCCAAGATGCAGTTAATTCATGTCTCTGGACAGTCACTGGGTGTCTTACCACCACATCCGTGCATGCTCTCTGGACTCAGAGTTGTGAGCCCCCGCTGAATAACAGGGCCTGTGACCTAGTGCTTGCACTGTGCAAGTGCAATGTGAGTAGAGGCTGCGGGGATCCAGTTAGCAAGATCATTACAGACTATTGCAGTCCAGGCCCTGTGGCACGCAGTGTTCCTGGGCAAGGTGCGTCTCTTTTGCACTTGACCTCTTGTTCTCCCCTTAATGTTGCTGTTGTTTGTCCCTTCAGCCCATGGGCCTGGTGCCCGGTTCTGGCGGTGGTGTTTTCGTCATCAGGGCTAGACTGTGACATGTATTGTGAGATTTTTTGCAACGCATCCTTTTATCGAGGGTCTTGGACTGGTGGGGCAGAGGTTGCCATACCGCCACTAAAGATATTTCAAAGATTTCAGCCTGTTTCGGTATCATGAAGCACAGTATGTGAACTGTGCACGATTTTCGCAGCGCTGGATGAAACTCTGGATTTGGCGCGTCTTGTTGTTGTTGTTAGCACGGATTCTAAGTCAGCGATTGCCATCTTGCAGCATGCTGTGGCTTCGCTGGACCTGCGGGATCCTTTATTTTTTTCAGTTTGTGAAAAACTGTGGGCCGTGCAGAGTGTTGTGGCTCTGCAGTGGGTTCGTGGCCACGTTGGCACTGCTGGCAAAGAGCAGGCGGATGACCTTGCAAAGCAAGCGCAGAATTCTGGTGCGGAGACCTTATGGCTTCTCCAGTCTCTTCACGTGCTCGCCTGATGATTGCAGCATGGTTTACACTGAAGTGGGCTGACGAGTGGTGCGTCGTGGCCACTGGTCGTGGTCTGTGTCACATTCAGCAGGAGTGTGTTTGGTCATCAATCTTAAACAGTCTGCTGCGAGTGGATGCTAGGACTTTGTCGATCCTCCATATTGGTCACTGCCTCCTTCGAGCTCATCAATTTCGGCTTAGGTGGACAGACTCCCCTTTCTGTCCAGCCTGATTGGTCGACTTCACGCGTGAGCATTTCTTGCTTTGTGCCCTGTCATCCAGCAACAATGTATGGCACTGGCGTACATCCTCCTGGTTCATGTGTTGGTTGCCGATCTTCTTTTTGCTTTCTGGTGGCCATGCATCCATTGGTCGGCTGCAGGCTGTTGCGCAGTTTTTACGTGCCGCAACGATTCGACTTTAAAGAGCGCCTCATCTTGTTGTCTTCCCCTTTCTCTCCCGTCTCTCACACTATTGGGTTGTATGGTGCGTCTGTTGGCGTGTTGTTTGTGTGTATAGAGGGTGTAGGTTGTATGTCAGCATTTTTGTAAGTTGGCATTTTGAAGTTTAATTGGTTTCCTTTAAGACCAGTTAGGTCTGTGGTCTGTGGTTCGGTCGATTTCTCGCTTGAATAAATCAAATCAAATATTCGGGTCAGGGCTTATAAAATGTAGATGACTTAGGTGGACGTTCTATACAGGCGCCTTAGTAGTAACAAAGTGTACCATACCATGATGTCATGGCGAAACAAGCAAGCCTACTATACCATGATATAATGGCTGACTTCCTATTTAATGGCACTACTTCTGGTCTAAAGGTTCAGTTTTATGTTTGGCTTGCTATGTTGTAAAGATAGAAAATAGTAGATAGCAGAAGATAGAAGATAGCAATTTAAGTCCATAATTTCGATTGTAGACCATGGATCTCTAAACATGCGAATAGAAACCAACCTCAAAACAAAATGGCGGTGTAGAGCACTCTTATAAAGTGCTGAACCACTGGTATCTCATGTGTCAAAATAAAGCCACAAGCAAAATACATGGTGTTTCTAAACCTTATGCGCGAAACTTTAAGCTTGACTTCCACCATACAAATGTAGGTTAAAAAGTCCTATAAACATGTGTCCGGAAATGCTTCCTAAGGATACTGCGGTCCCTAAAAGGTGACCCCTAAGCGCCGGTGCACACGTGCGGTCGCCGCTGTGTTATCGCAATTGCAGTTTGGTTTACGTGCCATCTGTTGTATACTGCACACGTACCTGCGTCGACGTTGCGTTACCGCCCGCCGCTCGTGCGGTCGTTTTGCACCGTAATTCCCCCGCCAAAGCAGCGGTACCACAGCGTTAAAAAAACGCAATTGCGTCTCTGAGTACCTTGGATGACTTGAGCGGTGCACACGTCCTCCATTTACCGCAAAAGTGTTACCGAAAATGGCGTCCAATTTCGAAGAAATAGACATTGAATTATTTATTGAGGGAGTAAAGAACTATCCTGAAATATGAAATGTTGCTGCAGAAATGATTGAAGACTCATTGGGAAGTAATTAAAAAACTTATCCGATTTTTTTTAGTTAATCTGCAAAGGATGTATAACATTTTCCCTTGGTACGTCTTAAATTAGTACATCAATGTACCAAAATTCGTCGCATTGGTTTTAAAATATATTTTTTATTCACAAGGTAGGCAAAAAAAGCAACATCGTCTCATTGGTTTCAAACTATAATTTTTTTGTACACGAGGTTAGGGAACCGAACGTGCACATACATCACGGAAGCGGCACCGCAGCGCCAATGCACGTGTGCAGTGATTGGCTGTGTGACCGCAGCAGCGCCGCAGCGGCCAAAAAACGTGCGTGTGCACAGGCGCTAAATGACTGTTCCAACCAAATATCTCGAAAACCGTTTGAGCCACAGCAAGAAGCCTTGGTATGTGAAGGAATAGTAATAACAGCTATTATTCCACTGTATTAGCAGATTAATAATAGGGATGGGCACAAAACGACCCACTTGTGGAAACCCCGTAGGACAAACTTGTTTCAAGAGAAATGGATTGACAGAAAACTTGCATGGTTCAATTTGAATGAACAATCCACAGGAACAATTTGACCTCACATTCCGAGTTTATCTGTTTTGAGGTCAGTGCGTCATTACGATCCAAGTCATTCAATCTGGGGTTATTGGTTTTGAGTTCTTTGCATAATTTCCTTCCGAAAATCTGAGTTTACTGGTTTTAGTTTCTTGTGTGATTCAAGTGCTCATCAATCACTTCCGAGTTTTTTGTTGTCAGTTCTTATTGCGATTCAATTTCGAGCCTTTCACAGTTAGAGTTTAATGGTTTTGAGTTCCACGTGTGATTCAAGTGCTAGTCATTCACGTCCGCGTTTTTTTGTTGTCAGTTCTTAGTGCGATTCAAGTTCGAGTTATTCAGATAAGGGTTTATTGGTTTTGATTTACTTTTGTGATACAAGGGCTAGTCATTCAGGTCATAGGTTTTTTGTTGTCAGTTCTTTGTGCGATTCAAGTTCGTAGTATAATGCCTGCATACCGTAACGAGGAAATGGCCGTTATTCATTTTATGTATGAACGTTGAAATGGCAATGCTTATGAAGCACAGCATCTTTACTAGGCTCAGTTTCCAAACTGTTGTGTTACCGACTCACATACATGTACATCGACATCGATAACTCAGTGCGCACGGCACTGTTCACCATCCCAATACTGATGGTGGACACCAGGAGTCGAAGAGGAGATTCTGGAAATGGTCAACCATACTCCATCAACAAGCACAAGACAAATTGCTGCTGAAGCAGGGGTTTTAGTAGGGTAAGAGCGCGATTGGGTTGCATCCGGAACCACCCCGGACGGAAGTGACGTCATTACCCCCACTTCCGGTCACGTGATCAAAGTGGGGGTAATGACGTCCTTTCCAGTTTTCATCGATATGGAGGATGGCGGGAAAGGGCTTTATGCTAATTTTTTCGTTTTCATCGATATGGAGGATAGTGGAAAAGTGTCTTTTGCTACTTTTTTTGTCAATCTGGAGATGGGTAGGAAGTGACGTCATTACCCCCACTTTTTCACTTTCATCGACCTGGAGGATTGTGGGAAAGTGATTTTTGCTACCTTTTTGTATCCTTTTGATACCTTGATGCCATTACCTCACTTATGACGTCACAGTGAGCCTAATGATGTCACTTCCGGTCACGTGATTAAAGTGGGGGTAATGACGTTACTTCCGGTTACATGATGAAAAGTAGGGACGTCAATTCCGATTTTCGTCGATCTGGAGGATAGTGGAAAAGTGCCTTTTCCTACCTTTTTTCATTTTCATCGATCTTGTGGATGGTGGAAAAGTATCTTCGTGCTACTTTTTTCCATCAATCTGGAGGAGAGTGGAAACTGGCATCATTACCCCCACTTTTTCATTTTCATCGATCTGGAAGATGGTGGGAAAGTGATTTTTCCTACTTTATTGCATCCTTTTGCTACCTCCGTGATACCTCATTTATGACGTCAAAGTGAGCCTAATGACGTCACTTTCCGTCAAGCGATCAAAGTGGAGTAATAATGTCACTTCCAGTTTTCGTTGATCTGGAGGAAATTGGGAAAGTGCCTTTTACTACCTTTTTTTGTTTTCATCGATCTGGAGGATGGCGGAAAAGTGCTTTTTGCTACCTTTTTGTATCCTTTTGATCCCTCCATGATGCACTACCTCCCCTACGATGTCACAATGAGCCTAATGACGTCACTTCCAGTAACGTGATCAAAGTGCAGGTAATGATGTCACTTCCGATTTTTTGATCAAACTGGAGGAAGGTGGAAAAGTGTCTTTTGATACCTTTTTAGATTGATACTGCTATTGGCTTTTCCAATTGAACTGCCAAAAAAATCCGAGTATATTTTTTATATCTTTTCTTTTTTTAATTACTCGGGTTTTTTTAAATACTCGCATATTCAACCAGGGAATAAGACTCTCCACCAGCGTGAAGGTTGTAGTTATACTAGAGGTGGGATGGGGGTGGGATTGGGAAGGGAAAAGGGGGTGGGAAGGAAAGGGAATGAACGCCTTACCACCTTGGGTAACCCTGCCAGGGATCAAAGTCGCTGATGGCATTGCCGGTCTATCATTTCATAAGCGTGCGGATTTTCCTCTTGCGAGCAGCGTCCTTCTCCAACCTGGCCTTCTTTTCCTCCTCAGTCCCTCGTTCTTGAACCTGCCTCTTGAGAGTTACCAATCTGGCTTTCTTTTCCTCCTCAGTCTCTCATTCTTCAGCCTTTCTCTTACTAGTGGCTTTTTTCTCCAATCTGACTTTCGTTTCCTCTTCAGTCTCTTGTTCTTGAGCCTTCCTCTTGCGAGTGACGTCTTTTTCCAATCTGGCTTTCTTTTTCTCCTCAGACTGTCGTTCTTGAGCCTTCCCCTTACAAGCGGCATTTTTCTCTAATCTTGCCTTTTTCTGCACCGGACACATTGTGGCCCATCTTTCCCTATCCAACATTCTTCACCTAGCTTTTTCTTTTTCCTTTCATGCAGCGAGATCGTTCAGCTTTATCCTGCAGTTCTCTAGTACCGTGGATCGTCGCACAGAATAACCCGCTTCTCCTCTTGTTTGGCGTCGTTCAACTCATCCTTATCTTTCGAGATGAACGCTAAACTTGCTCTTTCCTCCTCCTCCTCGTCGGTCATGACATCTACATCGGAGTCGAAATCGTCTTTGTACTCTCGCCACGTGCCAGAATCTCTGTGACCTATGGCTAGCGTATCTTCCCCATTGTCTAGGATAAAACGCTTGCCATCGTTCACCGATAGGAGGGATTTTGTGACTTTGACCGTGCTTAATTCGTGTTTCGAGGTGGCGATTTTGGTGCAGGTTCCTTTCGGTGCGGGCACTGGCATTCTTGGGGTGGATTCGTAATCGTCAAAGTCCAAGTGTTTCTTCACGAAAGATGTCTGGATACCCTTAACCTTCATGGATATCATCGTTTTCTGCACTCTAATGAAGTACATCTTGGATCGTAAACCCACGAGTTCTAAGATGGGAACGCCACCCATCTCATCCTTCATCTTCCTCTGGACCTGTTTGTTTGCCTCGGAGTACAAGGGATGATCTCTGACAGTTGCTGGTTTCGAAACGTTCACGGTCCCGCTTCATATCCTCGTACACATTGTCCGTTTCCACTTCATAGCAGAGACAGTGGGTGTTGATAGCAGAGATTGAGGGGTGGTATCCTTTTCAACAACTCGTTATAATTTCACTCACTCTGATAATCAAGTTGGTGATTCGTTTTACAACCCAACCACTTCCTCCCCGGCATAAACATCGATGGATTCTAGAATTTTGTGGACTGCTTCATCCAATCAGCGGGAATGTCGTTCGGGTTGTATAATTCCGAACAACTGGACCGATAATGCCTCGTCTCTAAAAAATTCGATTCCCAAACAAAGTTGGACCTTTCAATTATCCATCTGGTCCAGACAAATTACTAGCAGAATTTGCAATGCCACTCTGTGCAGACAGGAATACCACTCTGTGCAGACAGGAAGAATCAAACCGCATCTTCTCCCAAGTATTAGTTGCGATTAACAATCTCCCTGTTCTGACCGATCACGACGTAGCCGAAGTTGCAGGGCACATGTCGATGAATTCGGGTGGTTGAGCGGTGTGGACGGGTAGGAGTAGACATTCAAAGTCAGCGTAGATGATGCGGGGAAAGGTTTTTTAACTGTTAAAATGTTGAAACTCGAGAAAGTTGTCTCCCCGAGCCTTAAATCGTAGAGCTTGCATTGGATTGATTTTGACGCATTGGTTTCGGGGAGCTAAGAGCATTCATTTCATTCCAAATCCTGCGAAACAGTTTCATTAATAATATTTGACATGAGTCCCCGAGCCTCGATAATATATAAACGTAGCGATGTCCGTAATGGCGCAGTAATGGGTGTTGTCCGCGACACTCAGCGAGAGAAGGTCGATGGGTAGTCCAACATAGTTCTTGGACACTCTGAATGGGTACAATCCCTCGTCGTCGTTAAAATCGACGATGTTGATCGAAAGATCATTCAGCTTATCAAACTTTTCAATTTCCTCGAACTTGGTCGGGTAAGAGAGAGCTAGTGTCGAGCATGTCTTTGAACTCCTAATAATCTTTGGGGCTAGTACTGTTAAAACCCAAACCCGACATTAGCACAAGTATAGGATCATTTTGCATCGTTTAGATTTTGAAAACGTTTACTACCGATTTTGCCTTGGCCTCGAGTTTTCTAGGGAGTGGAATATACGACGAAGCTCGCATCGGTTGATACTCAGTCACTCTGAGAATCAAGTTGGTGATTCGTTTTACAACCCAACCACTTCCTCCCCGGCATAAACATCAATGGATTCTAGAATTTTGTGGACTGCTTCATCCAATCAGCGGGAATGTCGTTCGGGTTGTATAATTCCGAACACCTGGACCGATAATGTCTCGTCTCTAAAAAATTCGATTCCCAAACAAAGTTGGACCTTTCAATTATCCATCTGGTCCAGACAAATTATAAGCAGAATTTGCAATGCCACTCTGTGCAGACAGGAAGAATCAAAGCGGGTCGCCAAATCGCTCCGACAGTAGCATTTTGTATCTTCGGTGACAAAGTACGTGCCTTCGTGAAAGACAATGACGATAGACGGTACGGAAAGTTTCTTGGCAATAATTTAGGTGAAAACTATTTTAGTTTCTATTTCTGAAACGAGAAATAGTTTATCCTTTTTTAATAACGAGGAATAAAATATGGAAGCTTCAAATGTTTTATCCTTTTTTTAATATTGAGGAACAACAATTTTTTATTTTTTTTAATAGTAAGGAACAAAAAGTTGGGAGGATAAAAAAAATTGATTTTAGGACAGTAATATTATCTATCCAACTATTAAATTTAGAATCGTAACCCTTCCATTTAACGAAGGAAAGCATTTTCCATCTTTTCCTTTCTTTTTATGTAATAATGTTCCACGAGAAATAAATCTTGCACTAGAGTGTTTTGAATTTCCTGTTCATAGAAACCTCCGAGCACCGATTCATCACATTCATCTTTTAAAAGATAAGTTACGGGTTCGGTTTTTTGTACTTTACGGATCGTAAAAACTTTGTTTGTAATTTTTTTGCAAATAACCTTTATCGAAAATTTTCTTACCTTTAGAAATTCTGCCTTTATTTCCTACGGCAAATTTGGGTTTCTTCAACAACAGCTTAGTACTAGTTTGTCTCAACAAAAGTTCGTGACGTTTAGTTACTTCCCGCAGTTTCAGTTTTGTGGTAGAGTGTACTGCGTTATTGTAAATTGAAACTAACTCGTCGATAATATGCGTCCACACGTAATTCCTTTGTCTAGTGAATCTTTTCCACATTCGAGTTTCAGCGTTCTGTTGAAACTTTCTACCACGCTCGCTTTCTTCTCAGCGTATGTAAAGTACATGTTAAATGTTGTGGCGCTTAAGTAGGGCTTTGAAGGCTTTATTATAGAACTCGCAACCTAAATCAACTTGCAAATTTTTAGGGAGTGTTGCTCCCGCAAGTATTTTCCTGAAGGCTTCTGTAACGTCATACCGGATTTAGATTTAAATGGAATGACCCAAGCAAACTTGGACATGACGTTAATGCCGGTTAGTAGTTAAACCCTTTATTTAAGTTAGCGTAAGATATCATTTCCACCAAGTCAGCCTGTCATAGATCATTTAGCCTCAGTACAATCACTTTCCGTCTCGGAAAATTTTTTTGGGTTCGTTTTATTTCCCATTCCGAAACAAAGTTTCGTTTTAATGATTTTCCCAACGATCAAAGCGGCTAGTTTTTCCTTCCACGCCAGAGAAGAATCATCTCTCACTCTGTGAGCGTTGGAAATGAGCACTTCATCGGCGACGTGCCGATTTTTCAAAGCCGAACTCTCGCAGTAAGCAATATCCTGTTCTTTGCACGCTTCATTTAGTTTATTAATTCTCGGCTATCCTTGAGCCAATCTTTTTTTCAGTTTGGTTCCCGGACTGCAGTATCGGTAACCCGGTAAAAGCAGTTCGAGAGGTAACTTATCTATGATCTTGTTTGCGATTGCTTTCCCAGACTTGATAAAGGAAGGTCTTTTCGTCCCGCATATCTCGCAAAATACAACCTCCATCTGTCGGTTATTTTTTGTGGTTATTTTCTGTGATTATTTTTTGTGGTTCAGGACTGTCAGAAGTGTATTGTTTACATTTGATGAAGTACCTCATCTTGATTTTTTGTTTGTTTCTATGGTTCTTTATTTATATATTAATTTTTTTTAAACCTGAAACTAAATTTTGATAAGCCACCCTTTTCTCCCTAGCAGTTATGATTTGTTTTTGCTGCATTTCTGATAAAATTTCGACCATCTAGTTTCTATCCCCGTCGTGACCGGCCAAAGTAGATTTGTACAAAAGCCTGAGTCTCTTTATCAAGTCGTTAGGATCGTCATAATATTTGTAATCAACTCTACTCGAGTAACTTGCTGTTTTAACTATGCCCGTCCTTTTTTTCTTGGATTTCATGTCTTCCCAAATCAGAGCAATAATAGACTTCTATTTGGTGCTACGATTAGATTTGGGTTTAGCTGGGTCATTGTTGTGATAAACAGTGTTAGTGTTTTTTAACATGTTCTCATAAGCTGCTTTAACTTACGGCGCGAGGGTGGTTTCTTTCAAATCTTTGAAAATTAGCAAAATCTAAAGCCCGCGTCTCCCCATGTATTGCTCCCTTTCGACCACTATGTCATTTTCAAAAATTTTAACCATTTTCTTACCGAAGGTGTGCTCGCCTTTTTTAGTATCATTTTGTAGTCCGAATACCAGGTCAGTATCCTTCAGGTTTTCGAAAAACTTTATCAAGAAATATTTAGCAGTGTCTCCAATATTCTGACCAGGTAACAAACTATCTAGGGATCTTAGAGTGGCTTTGTTAGGGAGTTCAAGTGGGGTAGAAATGCGTCTACCTTGTACAGCAGAATATGTAGGGGTGAGTTTAGGACCAGTTCTCGTAGTTGCGTATTCAGTTTTAGTTTCGGGAGGAATTCACGTTATAGGAGCTTGAGCCGGAGTTGAATATTCGGCGATACTGAAATTTAGAGGGGTCTTCACACTAGGAGTAACAGCTTCGGAAGGGGATTGCTATAACCTGACGCATCGTAATCATCCTCCTCGTCAGTTTCTTCATCTTTGTAAGCTTTAATAGGTGTAGCTTGCATGGCTAGAGTTTTTCCACCACTGACCCGTGTTGGTTTTAGAGCACCAACTGTCACCTTCAGAGTGCTTACTGCCCGTTTAAAAAATGTTTGCAACGATTCTTCGTGCTCTCTCTCTCGCTCAAACGTAGATTTAAATTTTTTTTTAGTTGAACGTCTTTTGAGTTTTGCGATTTCTTGTTTCGCTTCCATTCTTTTGTTTTAATAGGTAAAAACGAACGTTTATATCTTTAATTGTTTAACGTTTTGTTAATCGATAAAAACCCGTAAGGCTTTTTTCCAGCACGTTCTACACAATGTTTTAAAGTCAGAAAATTCCATGTCAGTGACAATGTAATTTTCGTAAACGTGTTTCAAATTTAACTCATCATTGGGGAAAGGATTAATAAATTTGTGTTGTCTCCAACCACTTGTTTAGGAATTCTCGTGTAGGACTGACTGCAATAAAAAACATGTGTTTGAATGACATTCTTGAGAAAAATAATGTTCGATGTTTTTTTGTTTGTCTAAAGGTAATCGTCAAAAAGAATCAGTTTTCGAAAATTTGGGTCCAGTTCATCGGGTGGAATTAAATCAATTTGAGAATCATAAAAAAAATGCCATATACCATCCTATTTTCCCTTCAATTTTGTCAACTTGACTGACATAAAGTTTTACTGTAAATATACAACCGGTCGTAGTCGAGCCATCTTTCATTACAGATGAAATTAGACAATGGGTTAGTTTTTCCGCAATTTGCGGGACCTATAATTTAACATCTGATATTCGAAGGCAAAAGTGGATGATTTTTAGGTTCTTTCTTAGGCACGAAAAAGTCGTAGTTTTAAATTTCCATTACTTTTTTTTTAATTTATACATTTTTTAATATTTACGGAGATACCAAACCATAAATTCTTCGTCGGAAGTATCTGGAATGAGCTACTCCAAAGTTTACGTTGCACCATAATTTTACGTTGATGGGGGAATCGTCAGTGACGAACACCATGGTAATTTTCTCGGTGACATCCGTCAGGTTTAAAGCGTTGTATGATGGCAAGTTAAACCAGGGTTTGTCAATAACATTTTTGTTAAGTTTCCCTTTAGTTTTGTGAATATTCTCATACACCCAAGTTCAAAGACAGAGCGGTTTGTCTCTTCCATTCACCTTTTTAGAACAGGGGTAACAGGAGGAAGCCGTATGCATAGAATTGGGATAATTGAACATAGTCATGGGTTCTTGCTCGTCAATCTCGATCTCTAGTTTTTTTTACAGATGTACCGTATATGATTTTTCAACAGTTTTTGAGTTTCCGGATCACTGGGTGAAATCCAACCTTTATATTTTGATTTTTCGTCAGAAATGGGAGTCCCTGAACCCATAAATCTTTAAACTTAATGGAAGGAGACAAGGTGAACTTTACGCCATTGTTAATCTTTGTACCGTTCTCATTCTTAACTTTCAGCAATTTTTTTTGCAAGAGACTGAAAAGATTTGTTTGCCAGATGGTTGAAACATTTTGAGGGTATTATTTATTTTTATTTATTTTTATCCTTTTGTTATATACGAGAAATTTAAAAAATAAACTTTACCGGCACATTTTGAAATTTTTCGTATTTGACAAAAGGATGTCAGTCAATAAGTTTGGACAAGAGTTAAAAAGGACGAGAGGAGGTGTAGTGATGGGTCCGAGAGGACAGCCAGGACTAGGGTGCGTTTTGTCCTCTGAAAACAACTACGATATGCAAAGCAGACGTGTAACTAAAGTAGGAGCCGGTATTGAACTTGATGATGCCGTTAATTATTTTCAGATCGGTACTCTGGTAATGGACGTTCAAAAACTTAAAACCAACTAGCCTCCCGCCATTACTCTTCTCTTCGATGAGTTAGCTTCCGTCATTTCTAGCATCGGAAAAATACATTGTACGTCGCTGAGGTTGACGGTAATTTTTGTGCAAAGAAGAAGCAAATTAAGGACATAGTTTTCCCCGGCACGCTGCTGACGCGGCAACAAAAGTTTTTGTTGATAGGAATTGCTTATCACATGACAACAAGAATGTAAACTTCAATGCAATGCACAAGCCGATTAGAAATCTAAGCGAACCTACTTTACAAAGGTACTTTATCTTTGCTGTTACAAAGGTATTCATTGACAGCAATTGTTTGTTGCAAGACGACCATAAAAAATACTTCAACGCCGCAAACAAACCGATTAGAAGTCTGAGCAAACCTACTTTACCGAGAGATGTGGCTACAAAGAAATTTGTGCTTGAAAACTGTTTCATGCTCATCAGTTTCAGCATGAAAAGCCCTTTGGAAAAATCAAATGGTTGGTTCTTCAATTCTGGTCCTCTTTAGAGCTTCCTTTGTACAAGTTCCAGTTTAATTCGTAAAGCAATTTTATACTGCAGCGATCCGAGCGCAGCATTCGTTGTTAGATGTAAAATAGGAAAAGGAGCCTGCTACATTACTAAACTAAAAGACGAGCATTCAATAACAACCGATTTTGAAATTCCTTACAAAATAAAAAAGGATTTGCCAATCATAGTACAGGAAATCGAAGAGTTTCACGCAGAAGACGTTTATTTTCAGTTAGATCTGCACGTAACTTTTCAATAGATGACTCCTCTCATCCTGTCCAAAACAGCTTCGTAATTACGAGCCTTAGAGAAGACACTAAGGAAAATAGGCATAAGTGACCGCACCAAATCTTGTCAAAGTTTTACATGAGTTCATAATTGTATTTAATTCCTGGTACCAAGTAATTATCCACTGTCCGGGGAGGACGCATGTTACCGAAACTATCGAAATAACGGGGTTCACCCGCAACAGTTGAATAGGCGACCCAGTGACTCCCGTCTCCATCGTGGAAATCTTCCACGTTTACGATTACATTTTCAGCAGTAGGCCTAAGTTTTAAGGGAAGCATGTCTTTACTAAAAGCACCTCTAAATTATGGAATTTTCATTACTTTAGCTAATTCGTTTAAATCAAAGATCATTAAAGGTTTATCAAAGTCGATTAAACCTTGGGTAGCCTTAAGTAAAGACCTTTGCCATGGGGCGATGTTTTCAGAACCTTCCACTTGCTTGTGATGTCGCACGAGTTCAGCAAGAATTTGTGCATCGTTTTGCGCCTTTTTATGGCAGATACCACCACAGCAGTCCCACCCACCAACCCCCCAACGTCAGCTAAAATAGGTTTTAACAATCCTAACAGTAAAAAGCTCCCTTTTTCACGGTCTTGTTTTGAGCGCCATATCTTTTTTTTAATTTCATAAACAACTTTGAATTTGCGTCTATCCAACTTTAGATTCATTTTCCTGTTGCCAATGAGCAGAGCTTGACAGGTAGTGTTAGCTGGTACGGCCGCTCTAAACTTCAGTTTGACTTGTACCTCCACGATTCTGGATTGAAGCCTCTCGGACTATTTGGAGCAATCCAACACCAGGAGAGAATAAGCTTTCTTGAACTGTAGCAAGTCGAAACTCAAGTCGTTAGTGTTGTAGCAAAGCTGCCTAAATTACTGCGCTATTCTGTACAAGCCTACGCTTTCTCCAGTTGCAAAATTAGCTTTCAAATCGAGAAACGGATAATGCTCGGAATTTAGAGTTTCGTGATCATCTTGCAGACTGCAATGATCAGACATACCTGGATTTTTAACTAGAGAGTCCTGTCTGTTAGTTTCAAAAGTCTGAACTATCCACCTAGGTTTTTCGACCATGGAAGTAGTCAGCACGTGCTAAGTGAAGCTGGTGTTTTGAGGGAGGTTGCAGATACCGTAATGCCAGTGCCTAAATCCAAAATCTACCGTCTCACCGTTATCGATGAGAATGTAAAGTTGAAATTTTTGCTCGTCCGAGGCTACGACGTGAGGAACGAGCCCACTAATGCTATTCAGAACGACTTTGCCATTGGCTGTAGCCGCTGCTTTGAAGATGGTAATCGTGTCACTAGCTCTCATGAGTGTGAGCACATGTTTAGTCCCATAGATTAGCTTATCGTAATTTTCGAAAAATCCTGATGTATTTCAATGGGATGGCGAAGATAAAGTTTCCCTTGGAAGTTGTTTCAACGATGATGGACGTGTGCTGTTGTTTGAATCCTGCATTGTTGGTTAGTTCGGCATCGACGGAAGCTGCACTATCCAGCGCCCAGCACTGGCCGAGGAAAGCCGGTTTCTCCGCCGAACCGTAATTGAGCAGTCCCTTCATTAAAGTAGCGAACCACGGAGAATTTGGCTCATTGACTTGTTTATCGCCTGGTATTTGATATTAGAAAACAGGGACATGGGAGCATTATTAATAAGACTAGTAAGACTATTTAATCAGGAGGTAACTGTTGGCAACGTGTAGAAATAAATATTGGTTTTCTACGGGCACGCGGAATGCCAAATTTTTACACTGTTGAGATTAGTGCCAACGATAGGATTGTATTCGTGATAGGTGTAAGATTCGATGGAGGAATCGTACATCAAAAGTTCGTTGATTTTAAGTAATCTTCTACTATGCTCATTTTCTGTGTGTTGTTATAAATTTGACGAAAGTTTTATTTTTAGAAGTTAAACAGTTTGTTTTTATTATTAGAATTAAAAAAGTGTCCTTTCCCTTTTTTCCAAACACGATCATTTTATCCTTTTTTTTTTATTTTTGTATCTCAAATGAAGTCGCACCGTTAGAGTTTCTCCGGTTTTTTTTCCTATGGCTCGTTAGTCTGAGACGTCAGCCAAACTCTTATATTTCTGATTAAGTTGGTAGTAACTGAGAGATAAAATAAATTGTGAGAGCACTCTGTGATTTTGAAACTGGGAGGGGAATTGGGATAAAGTGGGCTGAGTGTCGTTGTTTCGATAAGAATTGCCTATGATATCGACCTGTAAGAAAATTGTGTTGATACTCATAATGTCGATGATGTTTTGACTTTCTCCACTTCTCACATAGTTGCCTAAGTCAAATCCAAAGTTTGGAGCCACACACTTGTTACCCCTAAAGGATATTCCGTAGTTCATATCGGTAATTATCAAGTCGGTTCTTAAAGTATTTAGATTGGATAGAATTGTTATAGCTTCCTCATTGTGACCATTTGCATCTATAACTGATTTGAGAAATTTATTCAAATTCTCTATCTCGTAAGCACCGGAGTTACTAGAACTTTCTGCCAGGAGGCACCAGCATCGGTTGTGTACTTGATTTCATTATTTTTCGCGGTGATATTGTGTATACTGATGTAAGTGTCTAAATTAAGCAGAGCCAATTCGTAATTTTTTTTCAGAGTCTAAATGAATCGGCGTTTTAGATTAATTCTTAAATCAGAATCTTTACCGTCGATAATAATTTTAACAGGCATCCATGATATTGCATTTTTTTAAAGTGATGTACATTGAAAGAAAACAAACTCGAAATCTGAAAGTACCGACAAATTCATCTGAGCTATCGATGAAAACGAAAAACAAAGTAGCAAAAGGCACTTTCCCACCATCCTCCAGATTGATGAAAACGGAAAAAGGTATCAAAAGGCACTCTTCCCATTCCTCCAGATTGACGAAAACGGAAAAAAAGTAGCAAAAGACACTTTTCCACCATCATTGACGAAAATGAAAAAGTGGGGGTAATGACGTCACTACCGACATTCCTCCAGACTAACAAAAAAAAGTAGCAAAAAACACTTTAACACCATCCTCCAAATCGATGAAAACGAAAGAAGGTAGCAAAAGGCACTTTCCCACCATCCTCTAGATCGATGAAAATGATAATAAGGTAGTAAAAAGCACTTTCCGACCATCCTCCAGATCGATGAAAACCGAAAGTGACGTCATTACCCCACTTTGATCACGAGAACGGAAGTGATGTCATTAGTCTCACTGTGACGTCATGTGAGGTAATGACATCAAGGTATCAAAAGCATATAAAAAGGCAGCAAAAGTCACTTTCCACCCTCCTCCAGATTGACGAAAAGAAAAGTAGCAAAAGACACTTTTCCACCATCCTCCAGATCGATGAAAACGAAAAAAAAAGTAGCAAAAAGCACTATCCCACCGTCCTCCAGATCGATGAACACTGGAAGTGACATCATTAGCCCCACTTTGATCACGTGACCGTAAGTGGGGTAATGACGTCACTTCCGTCCGGGGTGGTTCCGGATGCGACCCAATCACGTTCTACCGTACTGGTTTTACCCGCGACTGTTTGGAGAACACTGCATGAACAAGTCCTGCGCCCATACCATATTCAGTGGGTGCAGACATTGGTAGACCAAGATCATGCACAAAGAGTGGAATCCGCCGAAGGATATTAGGAGAGTGTGCTATGGTTTCATGCTTATGGTTCTGTTTACAGACGAGGTCCAGTTTACGAGAGATGCTATTATGAACTATGATAATAATCACATCTGGGCATATGAAAATTCCCATGCAATTGTGCAATCAAGACACCAGCAGAAATTTTCTGTAAATGTACTGGGCGGAATATTGGGGGAGTATTTGATAGGGCCATTTTTCCTGCCACGGATCCTGAATGGTGAAAACTACCTACACTTCCTGCAACATCATTTGCCATGTTTATTACAGGATGTGCCAATGCATGTAAGGCAACATGGCTATTTTATGAATGATGGTACTCCTGCACACTCTCGCAGTATTATTCGGGAATTTCTGGGATCTACTCTAATCGGTGAATTGGTAGAGGGGCACCCATAGCCTGGCCCGCATGTTCCCCAGACTGTTACCCCGTTGACTTCTTTCTTTGGGGGCATTTGAAGACACTCATCTACAAACAACCAGTTTCAAATGTTGAGGAACACCGTGAGCACATAGTGACCGGTTTTGAAATGGTAAGAAATACTTATCTTTGAATGGGTACAGCAGTTAACGAAACGATGCATGGAAGCATACGTTGAGGCTAGGGGAGGACATTTTGAACACTTCATTTAAATGTAGTGTGATGTAATTTGTTTGTAACTCCGTGAGACAACGTCAGTTGATGTCTGTGCTATTCATGACATTCGTATAAAGTTTGTTCCCTGGGCCGGGGGAAGGGGGGAGGAGGCAGAGACCGTTGATTGTTTCTGGTTGACAGCACGTAATGAAAATCCTCACTGGTACCTCTTTTGGCGGGTTCCTGTAGATTACATATAACAAGGTTTTGTTCGTTCAAATTGAACTATGAACTGTGCAGTGTTTTCTGTCAATCCATTTTTCCATTTTACAAACGTTTTCCGAGGTATTAGGTTGGGACGAGGTTTTACGGACCACCTTCGAAGGGCTGCAGTGCCCTTAGTAAGCATTTCTGACCACAGGTTTATAGGACTTTTTAACCTATATTTGTATGGTGGGAGTCATCCTTAAAGATTCGTACGTACAGAGATACATGGTCGGGCCAAGGAGTCTGCTATTGTAGGGACTGCCACAATGGGCACTGCCCTTACAATGGCAGCCTCCTAGACCCGACCACATATCCCTGTACGTGCGAATCTAGACTGGTCTAATAAAAAATGATGTCCTAGTGTACTATTGTAAGGCACCAGACCACTGAGTTCTAGATGATCCAAACTGAAGCCTTGAACACCATATAAAATCAGTCCCGCTTTAATAGTTGCACCAAAACGACCTATGACATTAATTAGATAACAAAAACGAACTCATTTGATGTTTAAGATAAGGTTTAACTGATCCGAAGTCAGAACAGGAAAGGAACACAAATAAACTTTCCTGTAAGGTTTCACATATCGCACTTTTCTTGTCCTGTTTAGTCCATGTGAATACCTTACTGCTGTATTCACATGTTTTTACGGTTTTTACTTTAGAACAAGTTAGGTCAGATTGGTTTTTTTTTCTTGGCTAATCAACATCGCTGAAAAAAAGAAGAAAAAAGTTGCTTGTCCCCGTGAAGGCCAGCTGAAATTTGTTTCTTTTGCCTAAGAAAATATACAGTACCTGTCAATTTTTGCATTCACAGTAGACCTCGTCAAATTAGCGGCGAGCACCTTCTTAACGGGTACCTTTGGGTTCCAAAACTGGCTTCGGGTCGTAGACTCATAGAACTCCTTGCGGTTTTAAATTTGAGGATGACTTGAAGGTGGGTACTGGACTTATGACCACAGCTCTGTCAAATAATGTGGCTGTACGTAACCTTTACGTTGATGGTTGGTCTAAGTGTTGGAAACTTCTCCTTTTGGTTAAAAAGTGCCACTCTTTTCTAGTTTTTCTAGTGCAGCGACGGAACACAATTTTTATCCGCTACATAATACACCTCTTCTCGCTAGATGAAGTAAAGGACATTGGACCTTGGTTCACAAGTGATCTCAAATATTCTGTGCATTGCCATAGGGTTTTTACGTCTGCCTACCAAAGACTGGCTATTGTTGACCAATGTTTTAAATCCAGTAATGTCAGGACCAGGGTTTGGGCCTACAAGGTTTTTGTTCGCACCCATATGCAACTCCAGTCTGGTCGCCCCGTCCTTTGGGTGACATTGACTCTACTGAAGCTGTTCAGCCGTGCTTCACGAAGAGAAGTCTGTGACGCCCGAGTTCAAGCCTGAGTCAACTTGGGCTTGAATTCCTTGATCTACGTAGGTTAAAGTTTGATCTTATCCTCATCTATCAGATTTTACATCATCATAATTGAAGCCAGTTGCCTTTATCGATCTTGCACCGAGTATGAATTGCACTCGTGGACACCAGTAGAAATTGATAGCTCCCATTGCTCGTTCTGACTGTAAAAAATTTTTTTTCAGCACATTTGCTTAAATTTTGGAATGCCTTGATAGAATAGAATAGACGTTGTCGGCAAGTCAGCTATACAGCTTTTTGAATGCTCGAGTAGCAGATGTTAAGTGGAAGGAACCACCATCGTAAATAGTTGTTTTTTTTTGCCGCAGGAGGGAGTAAACCAGAGTACCCGGAGGAAACCCTCGTACAACGGGTGGGAAACAACCGGAGAAAAACCCATACATATACACTCCTCTTTCCAAGATCGAACCCGGGTCTGTAGGAAGCCAGAGATGTAGAGCTGGGACCAAGATGCCTATCGAATCTGACGCCCCAGTGCACGCAGCTACCCGTGCACCTAGTGATACTGTTAATCCGGTTATGGCTGCTTCTTTCCGACAATGGTTGGGTCGCGAACTCCTTAATGGCTTTGTTAAACGTCCGACCGCTGCTTGACTACTCTCCTATAAACGGGACAGAAAGCCAAATGGTATCGATAAGTGTTAAATCGGTATGATTAGATGTATGCATGTTAAATACTGCCTCCAGACGTTTCTATTTGACCGTGTCAGTATGGCTGAGCAATAGGACTCCGGTATTTGGTTCCAAAGACCGTGGGTTCAATTCCCCGCCCATGCAGTCTGACATTCAAGTCCAAAAGGCAAGTAAATAGGTTTGCATCCGTATTTATTTGACTATCTCCTTTTATTATTTTATTTTTGTGTGGAACAGTTTACCATTTTTAATTTTGTATTCTTGTTTGGATTCCTGACGTGGAGTCAGTTTACGTATCCCATGCCGTTGTTTTTTTGAAAAGGGATTAAAAATGTTTTTTTTTCGGTGGAAAAATCCTTCAGCTCAGAAGGTAAAGAGGGATTCGTCATATCTTAGGGTAAGAGATGAAAAAATTACATCTTTACAGGTGTGGATCCTGTTCATGAGTTGAGAGCACAGATGGTGATATTGTTGCTTCGAGTTTTTTTTATCCATCGTAATGGGTTGGATTTATTTATTTTTTTTTTTTTATAAGATCTGGCGACGAGTTTTTCACTCTGTGATGAACCTTGCTGAATGACGTTTCTTTCTCCATGTTGTGTATTGCAGTGATTGTGGAGTGCTGCTCTTGGTTTTCCCTCTGTGTGGTTCAGTTGCATGTTGTGTTTTCTTTGGGTGTGATGCAGTTAGTGCCTTACTTGCTTGATGCATTTTAACCTGTGGTGGTTCCCCTGCACGAGGGTTGTCACCGTGTGGTGTTTTTTAAAGGAGTTCTTGATTGTTGAGAGTGAAAAGGTATCAGCGCGGTCCGAAAAGTAGGGTTGCAGTGATGAAGTTCACACAATTTATGGTGTAGACCAACTGGTGGAATTTTGAATTTTCCGTTGCCGTGGAGGTGACGCTTGCTGCTTTCAAGGTGGTGATCGGATTTTCTCTCCCTCTCCCTCAACTTTGTTGACTTGCAGTTGGGGGGTTTGTGAGGGTGTCAATCAGTCCGGATAACGGGATTCACTTGAAAGAGATAAATTGTTTTACTCGGTGAGGGTGAAGTTTTAATTGGTTGTCGAGAAGTTTTCACCTAAAGTTGTTATTGTCAGGGGCGAAACCAGAAGGTGTATCCCTTTGCCCTGACCTAATAGTCTATGCAGGGGAGTTCCAGTGTGTGCTCCTCTGTGCAGTGAAAAAAATCACTTTAGAGCGGTTTTAATGGCGTGTCATTGTCAAACTGCCGGAGGGAGTATCCAGCAAACCTATCTGGCGGACATGACGATGCTGCGATGGTCCAATCATTTGACAGGCGTTGAGCATTGGCATAGTTTTGACATTTACCATTCCTGGTGGTTCAATGTCCGATTCTTCCCAATGGATGTTGGATAGTAGGAACAACATGCTTCGCACCTTGATTGACCGACTTGTCTCAATTGGGGCATTGAAGTGGTTTGGGTTATGAACCGCTCGAAAAGAAAGCTTTGAGGAGTGTTGCATCCTTAGTGATACGTGATTTCGTGGCCTTTGCAATAACGAAAGACGAATGGGGCGCAGGGCACAAGATGTGCCATCGTCTTCTTGGTGTAGAGGGGAAGAGGATGGTTTTTAGTTTTCAACTAATTTTAGCTTTAGCTGTTTCGTGAAGTAGACGAGCATTCTTGCCTCGCAGTTGTTCGATTTTTTTGTGCTTGCTCTCCAATGATAATGCAGTGAGCTCAGTCAAGCAGTGATGGGCACTATGGGTAAAGTTTTTCCGAAGGCACTTTGTTTGTCTTCTTGATAGATTAAGGCGCTTCTTGAGTGATAACAGTGGAAATTATTCATTCATGAAGGGGTATAGAGCATTTCGGAGTTGCCTAGTTGACTTATGATGGCTCCTAATCAAGCCCATAAATGGGTGGTTGCGGAGATTCGTTTGATTGTGTTGTCGTGTGAACAAGTGCTGTCGTCCTGTAGCTGAGGGGGTTCCCCCATTTAGTTGTCCCTGGCTAGTCACTTTTTTCCTTCATCTACACCACCAGGAGTGTACGAAAGGTGAGGGTGTTCATCCGGATTCATTTCAATAGTGGAGATAATGATGTCACAAAAATGGCGGTATGACGTTGCTCCAAGAGCTAAACCCAACGAACCATAGTTTCGTTCTGTTGGACCAAATTGAAGTTTCTATATACCAAATTAAAGGGGATTTATCTGTTTACTAGTTTGGTCCGTATATAATTGGTTCCAAATTGGACCAATTTAGGCCTATTTCCGAAATTACCTTTTGTTCCAGAGTTTTACTGGCCCGTATTTGCTCGTATTTCCGTAACAGTTGCTATTATACACTACTGCTCCATTGGAATCCGAAATAGTGTGTTGTATTACATTTACATCGTTATACTGAAACCTCAAACAAAATATAACCGAAATATAACCAGCCATTACATGATAAAATTGTAATTTGTTGATTAAGTATGTAAGAAAACTTGCAAAATATATAATGATAGTTTTAGTAAATGACACATACTAAATAAGTAAAACGATGCAAACAGTATGCATTAAAGATTGTCCTTGTGACAATACAAGACGGTAACCAGAAAAAAAAAAGAAAAAGATAATTGCCCCGACTGGCACTTGAAACCAGGACTTCTTAGGCCGGGCGCTCTAACTACTGCAGTGCCGGGGAGGGTACAGGCTGCAGGCACCAGCTGACCTTAGTAGGTGTTTTTAGTCTTCTGTACAGACGTACTGGTTGAGAAGACTATTGCAACGACTTTGTCCGTCCGTCCGTCGCTTTTTTCAACTTCGCAACGGTACCAGAAATTGACGACCACTGTTTACAACGTTCAATTCAGTGTCAAAAGTTAGTTAAATAACATGGCAAATTAAAACATCGTTGCCTCCTTATAGCTAATAGACTTCTTTGACGTAACTAAATTAAATAATAACATTTCATCGTCGAATTGAAATCCTAAAGATTTGTGTTAACACAGCCGTAAAAACAAAAACATTTTAGCTTCGTTTAAAAGAGTCTTGTTGCATTGTTGCATGAATGCATAGGCTTACGATCGAACCAAATTCTCCATTAGGCCTATCTGCTACTTACGAAACTAAAACTGCCGTTAAAAAAATTACGCCTAAAAAATGAAAATTAGATCTAAAATCAGGTTACCATGGAAACGTCAATAGTTGCTACGAGTCGCTGCTGCAGCGTTTCTCCTGTCCCTTCCCTACTACCACTGATCTATATTTGGCTACATTGCTCATTACGTTGTAACACTGTAACTGTGTGCGCGGAGGCATACCGTGTTGCAAAAATGAATAGGCTTACTGTATATAATCCAAATCTCCGTTAGTTGATACTTACGAAATTAAACCCGGTGTGGGGGAGGGGGGAGTAAAGTAAGTTTTTTCTTGGCCTTGCATTACTTTAAATTTGAGTTGCTCCAACACATTTTTAATCAAAGAACAACTTCTTATCAAGCGGGCCCTTGTCTCTGCTGGGATACCATCTCAGCTTGAACCTTTGGGTCTGGACCGTGAAAATGGCAAGCGTCCAGATGGCATTTCATTGATTCTGTGGGCTGGTGAACGTCAGCTTGTCTGGGACTTCACTTGTACGGACTGTTTGGCCCCTTCCTACTTACATGCTACTTCTGCCGAGGCATTAAGTGCCGCTTCTGCTGCTGAAGCTAGGAAAAGGGCAAAGTACGAGTACCTGTGCAACCGTTATGTGTTTTGCTCTGTTGCCATTGAGACGCTTGGGTCCTTCGGGTGCCAGGGTCTCTCCTTGATTAACGCTATTGGCCGCTTGATCACCAACGCTAGCGGGGAGAAACAGGCCACAGCCTACTTGATCCAAAGGATCAGTGTTGCTGTTCAGCGAAGGAATGCCGCGTCGATTCTCAACACCATTCCTGCCACGGCATCCCTCGAAGAATACATCAGCAGGCTGTGATCTGGTTTTCTGCTGTGTGCGTTTTAGCTGACCGATCTGCCGTTGTGGTTTTTGTATTCGCGTTTTATTTTTTATTTTATTTATTTTTTTCCTGTTTCAATGTGCAATTTATTTTATTCTTGTTTGTGTTTTTTTTTGTATGAATGGAGTTTTTTTTTTATCTCATTGATATTTACGGGTTGTGTCTTCATTTTTATATATTTTTTTTAAATTTTTTTTTTATTCTGTTATTCATTTTTGTTTTGTACATAATTATGTTTACTTTTGAAGTGTATTAATATGTATTTTGAAATAAATCCAAAACCTCTCAAACGACTACTGCATGAGATCACGAATTTACGGATGACTTGATTACATGAATTGCAAATTTGAATTGCAAATGAATTGCGAATTGGAAAAAAATCGGTTTCATCTTACTACAGGCAATCTTCAACTGCACTGTTTCTTTAGCCAACCATCCACTCACGCCTAAATTAGGCCTAAATTAGGCCTAAACGCTGACAATTATGCCTAATACGTAAAATAAGCTTTAAAGCTAACACATTTGTAATGGGCAATTCTGATGGTTACTTTTTTTTAGATTATATAATAGAGATAGCTGTTGTAGTGCACGATAGAGGTGTGCGCCTCAACATTGGAAGTGGAGGAACTGTACACAAGACCAATGCAACTAGATAGTCGCTGTAGCCCCTTGTTTATTCACACATGCAAGTTGTTGCCTCCGATACATGAGAATTATCACTGGTAATGGTACCAACACCTTACTTCATTTTGGGTCTGGGAGTTTCAAAAGCTATAACACAAAATATTTTGTGTACCCTGCCTTTACAGTTTTTCATGGTGTATGTACTTAATGCATGTGCAGTTTGGTAGAAGACCTCTGGACCATTGATTTATCTTTCATCTATGTTGAACAGCTCATGCAATATATGAGTTTTAATGGACGTACTTGTAGGTTAACTTTGCTGTAATTATTCAGAAACTAGCTCGATTATATGCCCTGCTAACGTATCTGTACCAAACTTCCTGACCTCAACCAGATATTCTTCGGTTATTATGATACATGTTTTGCTGTTAGTTAATTTGACAAACCCTGTAATATATTTTACAGGATCATCTTACATAGCAGCATGGGGTGTTGCAGCCCATTACAATATGGGAACACTGCAATATATTTTACAGGATCAGCTTACATAGCAGCATGCTTGGACTTACTTCACTGGTGGTCCCATTACACTATGGGGACCCTGTGATACATTTTACACGATCAGCTTACACAGCAGCAGGCGTGGCCCTGTCTTATCTGGTGGTGTCACAGCCTATTCCGATTATAAGTTAACAGGAAGATATCATGTCGCGTATTCAGCACCTGCTGTCACGTACATCTCTGGTAATCATGTTGTTTCAATTTATATATGCTAGTAGTGAATTAAAATAACAAGAACATCCGTGTCTGCTGAAAGAACTACTATCTTCTCTGCTCGATGTTGTTCAGCAACTAGTGCATGTGGGATAATGTGCCACTCAACCTCTTCAAGCAAGACTGTAGACTTGTATGGGAATGGAAAATGCCTTTCATCACAAGTTTTATAGTCATTTAACTTTTTAAGCTAGTACACTTTACATACAGAAAAACAACATATCACTTTACCGTGATAGTTTGCCTAAGCAGTGCCAGAATTGCATTTTGTTGCTACTAGAGGGCCAAAATGTGGTTATGTGATGTACTTTGGAATGTGGGTGGCTATATTGTTGGTATCTATTGACCGATGTGTGTATCGTCTGTGGCGTTCAGAATCCATAATCCTACATGTTGGTGTGTGTCGAATGTAATGTTAACCAGTAAGGTTCCCTTAGTGAGTGATGCAATTATGCTTGTGAACGAATCAGGAAAGTCCCCAATGTGTGTGTTGTTTACATCTTATCTTACAAATGTTTGCCGTAACGTCTACATTACAATTTTTTCTGGTTTACTCATGAGCATATTCTTAACTGGTTTTGTGAGAAAGCCGCCTTCACAATACGGATACGTAGAAGTCACCAATTCACAAGTGAACAGTTTTTCCATATCATAATTTCAAATGTGAGTTAGATCAACAGCTGTGTTACACCGAGATCTGTTACTAGTCTTTCTTGTAGATTGTGTTATTTGTGTAGTAGAAGTGCTGTAAAGTAGCACAGTTTTTTCTACAGCTGAAGTGTATTTCAGTGAACTGGCTGAACACCGTATACGACTTTGTACATCTGTGCTGAAAGGCATTGTCCGTTCCCATCAGCATCTACAGTTGTGCATAGAAGTGGCTAATTTGCACATTATCCCGCATGCAATGCTGTACAACATGGAGCAAATGATCGAGGTTTATTCAGAAAATATGGATGTCTTCGCTCTAGTGATGGTAACATATCTAACGATACGTGAACCCATCGGCATTCAACTGTCGTTGGCTTCCTTTACCCAGAACGAAGAAGGTGCCTCTCGCCATTCATTACTAAGGTGGAAATGCTATTACTGCTGGGGATGGTTCCTTACTCGCTTACCGTATTATTAATACAGATGTACTAATGGCATAAAATTAGATATCATGCCTACAAGAGATATAGTGAGCAGGTGTTGGTGTTAAACACGATATCTGCCTGTTCATATTCTCGCAAAAATTCGCG
Source organism: Lithobius niger (assembly GCA_023313725.1). Taxonomy (NCBI): domain Eukaryota; kingdom Metazoa; phylum Arthropoda; class Chilopoda; order Lithobiomorpha; family Lithobiidae; genus Lithobius; species Lithobius niger. The sequence continues at coordinate 105,415 of JAHWFP010176990.1, forward strand.
CTGAATGATTTTGTAAAGTATTGCCTACAGCCCATATTATAACTAGCTGCTACACCACCCTTAAAGTCCGAACAGAGCATGCTGCTGTGAAACCTAATACTGTAAAAAGAATAACAGGTTTGTGAAAGTGACTGACAGCAACACATGTATCATAAAAACAGAAGGGTTAAAGGGTGGTTCAGGTCATGAAGCTTGGTTCATATATGTTAGCAGACACCAAACTTCGGTACTAGACATATCATCAATCTAAGTCTGAATAATTAAAACAACGTTTACCAGCAAGTACATCTATTCGAGCTCATATACTCCATGAGCTGTAGAACATGGATGAAAGACAAATCAAAGGTTTCCAGAGGGCTTACTGCCAAACTTTACATTAGGGTGGAGTGTAGAATCCTTTTTTTGGAATTCCTCATTGGCAGGGTGTGGAAAAGTTGCTCTTGGGCATCACTAATACACACAAAAATTTCAACACACTAGGGTCATGTTTTGAGGTGCCCCAAGCGCCTTCAAGTTTAACATTGTACGGCAATTGGCGGAACAGCAAAAAATAAAAAAATGGTAATATGACTGTTTTAAAATTTATTTGAACATTGTTTCATTTGAAACACTTAGAGACTAAGAAAAATAGCCACAATTGCCAATTTTTTTCTTTGCAATAGAAAAGGCTATTTTTTCCCTGTGCAATTTAAAAAGCCAATGAGGACTTCCATAAAAGTTTTCTACACTCCACCCTACTACACCATGAAAAGTATAAATGCAGCGTACACAACAGTTTGTGTTGTAGCTTTTGCAACAGCCAGACCAAAAATGAAGTAAGGCAGGGATACCATTACCAGCAATAATTCTCATGTATCTGAGGCTATAACTTGTATATGTAAATAGAGAACAGCTACTAAGGTCATCTGGTGGCTGCAGCCTGTAACCTCCCTGTCAGTGCAGTAGTTAGAGTGCTGGCCTAAGAAGTCCTGGTTTCAAGTGCCAGTCGGAGTAGTGATCTTTTTCTTTCATTCTCAGATTACTGTCTTGTATTCTCACAAGGACAGCCTTTAATGCATACTATTTCCTTTTAACTTATTTAGTATGTGTCATTTGCTTAAAACTATCATGTATTTTGTGGGTTTTCTTAAATTAAATTAAATGTTAGCATATAACTGCTCGTTCGGATGTATTTTGTTTAAAGTTCATTATAACGATGTAAATATGACAACACACAATTTCGGAGTCCACTGAAGCTATACCTATAATATCAACGGTAGTAACCAAATTTGTAGCCAGATCAATACCCTTTAATTTGGTATATAGAAAATTCAATTTGGTACTATAGAAACGAAACTATGGCCAGTAAGTGCAGGGCTTGGAATGAAGTCGTACCACCATTTTAGTGACGTCATTATTTCCACTATTGCTATGAATCCGGATGAACACCCTGACTTTTTTGATTCTCATGGTGTTGTAGATGAAGGAAATAGTGTAGTCGGGGACGCTTAAATGCATACAAGACCCCTCTCTCAGATGATGTATTACTGCTACCATTGTGACTGATGGAGTAAAAGTAAATTGGATTGAGTTCGTGGCTTCCTGAGTGATTACGGTGGTCAGTGAAGCAACGAGTTCCGTGGGTTGTGATAAATTCACTAGCGAAGTTTTGTATGCCTCCTGGTCTTGTGTTGATATTTCTTGTTGTTGTGACGGCTCCGTTGGCTCAGACGAAACTGGTGACACTAATAATGAATTGACGAGTTCTTTTATTGTTGGTAAAGAAAGGGCCAACGACGTGGAAGGCATTGGGGAAGGACCCATTGATTATTGGTTGGTAACACAAAGACGACAATGAAAGGGTTGATTAAGGTGTTCACGTAATGAAAGGTGAACTGGACAGTGTCGTCAAGTTGTATTTGGAGTCGCAGAGCACGATTTTTGTGGGGCTTGCTTCATTTTGTTAGGAGATGGTAATGCTACCAGAAGAATTTTTGCTAGTTTCACACGTTCAAGTTTGTCCCAATTTTTCCTTTGGCGAAGAGTCGATGCCGATCGAGCCAGTATGAGTAACGAATGTCGATTGTAATCTCCCCCATCTTGGATCAAAGGGTATTTAGATAAAGGTCAATGTTGTTGGCGAAGTTGTTGGCGAAGAAAGTTTCCCATTACCGTTTTTTTTTCCATTTTGTCTGCTGCTGGTGAATGCGAACGATGCAAGAGCTGTGGTGATCAGATAAGTGCTTTGAAGAGGGTGTGAAAGGATGGTAGGGGTGCCCGGATTTGACAGAAGATGGGGCCATATGCTGGAGGTGCGTGAGTGGTGGAGAACGTTTCGTGTGTTACTGAACTGCGAAGATCGAAAACCGAAAGGGTGAATTTGGAATGCCTAAATCGGTGGTGAACTCGGTCCAATCTCAGTTAATTTCAATGATTTGTGTTATTACGAATCAATGAGGATAGATTTCAGTTGACATTTCCTCAGTTCCAGAAAAAGGTAGGAATTGAAAGCAGTGACGGAATGCCGGCTGGGAACCTTGATTGAATGGCTAAGGTGATTATCATTCCTTATCGGAATTGACCGAAACGACAGCACTCTTTTCGTTTTATTAAAAGAAGTTTGTTGACTGAAGGGTCACAGAGTCTTTCGTGGAAAGTCTTTTTGTCTGTTTTTTTTTCCTTTTTCCATTTTTGTTGTCGTGAGGCTAATGGTGCTGGAATGGTCTTTGATTAGGTGGCCCGGTCTGTGGCAGAAGTAATTTGACGTTGTGTCTATTGCACACAAGTTGTCGCTGTTGTGGTGGCCAGGAAAGAGTTGAAGTTGATATAGACGGCTTGCTATTAAGTTTTACGTGCATTTCCCTGCCGTGCCAGAGACATCAAAGAGGTGAGAAGGAATGGAATGGCTCAGGCTACAGTTGTCAAATCTAGGACTAGCGTGGGTTAAGTTGTGTTGTGTCGAATCCACATCAGGATGGTGGCCACGAAAAGGGTGAGGCTTGGCTGGGACAGTTCATGAAAGGATGGCTGTGTCTTAGGCCGTCCGAAAGGTTGATGACAGAAAGCAGTAAACGTTCTTCGGTCGAGGAAAAGAGTGTTTTTTCCATGCTAGGTGAAATGGCCGCAAAAGAAGCGGTAAAGTAACATCAGATTGTGTAAACGTTGGTGGAGTCTTTTACATTTTGAGACCAGTGGCTGGGAAGTGACGAAAAGGAATGTGAATGACTCGATAAGTGGGTTCAGGCCACGAAAGAGATGAGCCACAGGAATTGACGACATTTTATGGCTTGCATGCCGTGTGATTTAAATCTGAAGAATTGTATGCCATGTGATTTAAATTTGAAGAATTGGGGTGCTAGGTGGAAGTTCACGCAGGGGGTGGCATCAACTCAATGGACGGATTCTAGCCATGAAAGAGACCAGCAGCAGGAGTCAGTTTTTTTGGGATACTTGAGTCAGGGAGTCTTCATGAAAGATGGAGCATTGGGCAGAAGCTCACGAAGGTAGATGCTTTGACTCCAAAATAATGTGGTTTCTAGCAACGACAGACGAGGAGCAGGTATTAATGACCTTTCAGTAATGAAAGAAGCAGTAGGTAATGGCAACGCTTCATTGATGATAGAAGGGGCACCAGGCGAAAATCCACGAAAGGAGAGGCTAGGACTCTATACGTGGCTGTAGCCATGGAAGAGACAGGCAGCAGGCAATGATAACGCTTCACGGCAGAAAGAAAGAGCACCTGGCGGGAAAACCAGGAAGGGAGAGGCTACGACTCGATACGTTGGTTCTAGCCACGAAAGAGACAAGCATTAGGCCATGATAGCGACTCATTGACGAGAGGAGGAGCACCAGCTGGAAAACCACGAAGAAGAGTATGTGACTCGATACGTGGGTTCTAGCCACAAAGGAGACGAGCCACTGGTGTTTATAACACTTAGATGATGAAAGATGGAGCATCGGGCGGAAGTTCATGAAAGGAGAAGCTTCGACTTGATATGTGGGTTCTAGCCACGAAAGAGACGAGCAGTAGGAGATAATCACGCTTCATTAACAAATGAGGAATTGACGACATTTTACGGCTTGCATGCCGTGTGATTTAAATCTGAAGAATTGTATGCCATGTGATTTAAATTTGAAGAATTGGGGTGCTAGGTGGAAGTTCACGCAGGGAGTGGCATCAACTCAATCCACGGATTCTAGCCATGAAAGAGACCAGCAGCAGGAGTCAGTTTTTTTTTTAAACTTGAGTCAGGGAGTCTTCATGAAAGAAGGAGCATTGGGCAGAAGCTCACGAAGGGAGATGCTTTGACTCCAAAATAATGTGGTTTCTAGCAACGACAGACGAGGAGCAGGTATTAATGACCTTTCAGCAATGAAAGAAGCGGCAGGTAATGGTAACGCTTCACTGATTATAGAAGGGGCACCATGCGAAAATCCACGAAAGGAGAGGCTACGACTCTATACGTGGCTGTAGCCCACGGAAGAAACAGGCAGCAGGCAATGATAACGCTTCACGACAGAAAGAAAGAGCACCTGGCGGGAAAACCAGGAAGGGAGAGGCTACGACCCGATACGTTGGCTCTAGCCACGAAAGAGACTAGCATTAGGCCACGATAGCGACTCATTGACGAGAGAAGGAGCACCAGCTGGAAAACCACGAAGAAGAGTCTGTGACTCGATACGTGGGTTCTAGCCACAAAGGAGACGAGCCACTGGTGTTTATAACACTTAGATGACAAAAGATGGAGCATCGGGCGGAAGTTCATGAAAGGAGAAAGTTCGACTTGATATGTGGGTTCTAGCCACGAAAGAGACGAGCAGTAGGAGATAATCACGCTTCATTAACAAATGAGGTGCAAAGGGCGAAAATCCATAAAAGAATGAAACGTAGTCTTTAGTGTTACTCTTCGATTTTACCCCCAAAATCAACACCTTAAAGTCGGTCGTTTCATTGGGACAGAGTTCAAATGATTCCACCAAAATCCCGGTCTTCTATCCCACCAAGAGCTATTGGTTCTAGGCAAATATCCCCCTGGTGAAAAGCCCCGTCGGGAAATATCCCCTAGTTCGATGTACCCCGGAATATATCCCCTCAGAAAATATCCTCTCAATTCCAATTTCGCCCCGAAAAATATCCCTCCTACAAAAAATAAATACAGATATCAAATACAAATTTCTGCTATAATTAGGGTACAGCGACTTTGATGGCTGAACAATACAAGTATCCTCAAAATAATCTAGGATAGGGGCTGCGTCTTGCAACAGTTCAAAACAGTCAACAACACTGTCAAAAAGCAGAAAGGTAATGGCAGGAACCAAACACAACTGAAGGGAAAGGTGATCATCATCTCTATAATCTGTTTTGCAACCTCTTTGTCCTTTTTTGCGGGTCAGGGAGGGGGGGGGGGTCCCAGGCATGATTGATATTTAAAAAGTTTCCTTCCTAGTATTTTCCAGCAGTGAGTTTCTGGCAGTTATGGATCTAAGATAATTGTCGTTCCCCAACATATTTATTTTTGTTTTGTGGTTGTACTTTTTTAAGAGGGGAGGCGATATTTTCTGGGGGTTTTTTTCTGGGGGAGGATTGAACGGGGATATAGACAGGGGTTATTTTCCGGGGGGCTTTTCACCAGGGGGATATTTGCCTGTTACCGAGCTATTTGCTGTTGACTGATAGAGAACTGAGCCATAACCACGCAAAAGGGTTAACTTAAGTACATATTTTATTCTCATCATTATATAAATCAAGTGACCAGCACTCATTACAATTCAAAAGCACAAAATATAATAAATTCTCTTATATGTACCAATTCACCTTTCAACCAACACTTTAAATAGTATAAATTTCAGGTTTCAAATTGCCCTAGTTTAGGGTCTTCCATTCAAAGTATTTATTTTGATTTAGACAAGGTTTAACTCAACTTTAAGTTAATGGGCCTGCTTACAGCCCTTTTATGCTACACTAAATTACACCTATAAACAACCAGGAAATATTCAACTACTTGTTCAACGTGACACACCAATACAAAATAATACTCCAAAAAAAACCCAGCACTCATTGGGTCTACCATAAATTTATCCCAAGAGCTTAGCAGAGTGCTCCATTCCACTCCCCTTAAATTTGGCAACAATATTAGTAGATGCAAAGTACTACTACGATGGACTGTGGTCAAAAACCATTGTATTCCATTGTTATCGAAGCCCC